>JAQQSY010003931.1:0-12637 GCA_028646535.1 Procyon lotor
AAGAACACTTGACTCACAGATGGGTCTGAGATTCCAAGATTGAGTTCCACTCGCACGTTTATGGTTCGCATACAGTAGGTGCTCAATAAACACAAAGGACACATTTTCAGTAGGAGGAGTAGGAAGACTTTCCTTTCTTTCCTAAAGATTGGAAAATGAGTAGGCAGGCCATGGGGCTTCTTGTAGCGTTGTGCAGGCTGTCCACTGCACAAGGGTGAGGATCGCGGGGCAGCTAAAAGGGTTGAAATCCACACCGTCCTGTCCCACCAAGCTAGGCGGGGGGCTGCACCCTCCCAGAGAGGCCAGGTCTGGGCAAGTCGTCCCCACACTGGGACTTTTGGACACCGGCTGGAGGAGATGCTGGTGTAACAGCCGGCAGTGTGAAGCCAGTGTGACTCCAGCCGTGGAGAGAGGCATTGTGGGGGGATGGCAGCAAGGTTGGAGGTCCCCGTGGAGGCTCTGGGGCAGACTCGTAGAGGCGGCCACAGGCTGCTCCGCGGAGGGCACTGACACTGCCACCCCCGGACTCCGGGGTCCCCCGCGGCCTCTGGGAACGAACTTTCACTGTCCGGAAGGCCTTCTCTGCCGTCCCACTACCCGGCATGGCTCGGCGACAAATCAGGGGAGCCCTTACTCGTGGCAAGGGTGGCAAGAGGAGGGGGTGGAGGAAAAGAATAAACGGGGATCCTTTTAGGTCTGTTTCTGTACGTGGATTTACAGACACACGCACAGGAGGTTAGGTCACAGAACCCTAAAGACCTCTCAGCACATCCTGAGCATTTTACACACACAGCTCTGGTGCCACAGTCACTCCCGTTGCTTTTTACTTTAATTCAAGGTAACCCCAGATTTTAGAAGTGGGCTCGAAACGCTTGATGCCCATGGGGTCCCAGGAAGGTCGCTCGGCACAGGAGCTGAAGTCAGCATGTTCATGCCCAAAAACTGGAGAAGTTCCTTTGCAGTTGGCCCCGGGGACGGCGTCTGCAGAGCGGTCGGCTGGGCTCAGACACGTTTGGGAATGAACGTCTCCGGATTACTGGCTACGTTTTCCTGTTTCCGAGAAAGCCGTTCCCTCCTGAGTTAGAGGGCAGTACAGAGAGAGCTTGGACTGCAGTCTGGCACTCAGCTCATCAATCAGGGAGAAGTCTGAGGTCGGTTGATTTCTCTGGCGCGGGCTGAATGTTGACATTCTTGGAGCCCTGTCCAGAGGCCCCGAGCCTCCGGACTAAGTCCTCTCCCGTCTGAACCATCTTTTCAGTTAATCCTGGCTGGGGCTCCTCGGTGAGCGGCCGGCGCCAGCACCTCGTGGCGGGACCTGGTTTCCCTGGGGCGTGGAGTACACTGTGGCCTCCTTTCCCTGCTCAGCATGGGCTCCACGCGCCCGCGTTCCCACCACCGCGGACGGGCGAGGACGCACGAGCGGCTCACAGAAGCACAGAGAGCTGACCGCCTAAGACCACTGAGATGCCACCTCGCCCGCTAGGATGTTACTGTTTAAAAAATATCAAAAACCAGAAAACCCAGCAGATACCAAGTATCAGGGAGGACGTGGGGAAACAGCCACCCTCGTGCGCTGTCGTGGGCGTGCCAGCTGAGGCAGCCACGGCGGGAAGCAGTGTGGAGGGGCCTCAAAAGGGCACAGACAGCTGCCTCCGGCCCAGCGATTCTGGCTGTGCACACACACCCGGAAGAGCATCTGGGCACGCATGTTCAGAGCCACGTGCTTCACGGGAGCCCAGACGGGCACGCAACCCGGGCGTCCGTCTGCGAACGAGCAGATGGACAAAACGCAGTGTCTCTGCACAAGGGATACTGCTCAGCTCAGTCATTCGGCGCCTGCCTCCTGATTTCGGCTCAGGCCATGATCAGGGTCCCAGGATCCAGCCCCGAACTGGGCTCTGTGCTCAGCATGGAGTCTGCCTGAGATCTCCTCTCCGTCTCCGTCTCCGTCTCTGTCTCCGTCTCTCTCCCTCTGCCCCTCCCCTCCCGCCAAATAAATAAATCTTAGAAAGAAAAAGGAGGGGGGAGGAAACCCTGACACACACCACGACACACATGCAGCTTGAGGACATTCTGCCAGGTCGCTCAGGCCAGTGACAGGACGACAGTGTTGTTCCATTTATAGGAGGTATTTAGGGTGCTCAGATTCCCAGAGACAGACAGACGGTTGGTGGTGGTGCCAGGGGCTGGGGGAGGGACGGGGACTTGTCATTGCATGGGGACAGAGTGTTGGTTCCACAAGATGGGAAGGTCTGAAGATGGTCAGTGGGGATGGTTGCACAACAGAGTGAATGAACCTTAACGGGACAATATCCTTAAAAATGGTCAAGATGGTACAGTTTATGTTATTACGCGTATTGCAGCACAATCCTTTACAAAAGCGTCTGTGTGGATGTAACCGGGGAAAGCCACAAGTGGAGAATGAAAATCCAGCTGGTTGGCGTCCTTGCGGCCCGTGTGAGAGTCCGGGACGTGTGTCACTGACGTCTATGAATCGTGTTTCATGCCAGTGAGAAACTGTCAGACACACAGAAGGGAGACCCCGGACGAAGGATCGGAAAAGCCGTTCACAGAGCCAAACCCGTGGCATGTGAGAGCAAGAACAGGGTCTCCTCTCGCCCGTGAGCCGCAGACAGGGTGCCCGGCCGAGCTGGGACACGGTCTCCGCCGCGTCAGGTAGGCAGAGGTGACGCTGCGCCATGGATGGGGGCTGGGGAAGCAGGCCCTTCCCGCAGCGGGCGGGGGGCACCTGCAGGGTGCAGCCCTCTGTCTGGTCTTTTGGGGAAGACCCATCAGTGCTGCTCCCAAAATTCATGAGTGCGCGATGCCCACCTCCTGGTCACAGTGGCGGCGTCTGTGAGCCCGTGAGTCAAGGTGGCCGTGGAGCCTTGTGGCAAAACCAGGAAGGTGCTTTCCTGCGGAGCAGCCTGCGTCTCTGGAGGACACTGAACACCATGGGTGTCGGTCCCCAGGGCGCCTCGCAGGTTCCACGGTTCACCGGAGGGACCCTCGGGACACGGCACCGGCTTGTCCTCACACCTGGGCCCACGGCGCCAGCACGTTGTCGTCATGCCCACGGGCCTGGTGTCACTTCCTCCTCTTCTTTATGAAAGCACTTGGTTATTGATTTGAGTTCCGCTCCCCAAAAGTCACTTAGCAGGCAGGACTGGGCAAATGCAGTTCTAGCAAGAGGCAAATCCCGCTCCCTTCCGTGTTTCCCTTGCAAGGAGGAAATGTTTCTCACGCGGCAGACAGAGCAGGTGGTGTGCGTGTTTGGGTTGGGCAGGGGTGAGGCAAGTGGATCATGTCCTTTCCACAAACTCCTGCTGTGTGGCATGTGTGCGAGGACGCCCTCAAACTCACATTTGCCTCTGGAGCCTGGATGTTTCCGTGCCCTGAGCCCCCCAACCTCTCTCTCTGTGTCCCAGCAAATCTGCAGGCTCCCCCCTCCCTCCTCCCCCCCCTTCGGTTCCCATGGCAACAGGCAGGCGTGGCCTTTGTCCTGCCAAGGTCTTCAGGGAGAGCAGCAAAGAGCAGTGGACAACAAAACTAACCTGCATGGGGAGGGCTCAAACCAGCGGGCCGTCCGCCAGAAGCCCCGGCACATTCTTTCCTGGACTTAAAATGCACCGTCGGGTGTTTATAGAATGTCGCCTAATCGGCCTTGCAGCCTTCGACAAGGCAAGTCCCCCGTGAGCACCGTGGGGCAAGCATTATCTGCTACCATTATTCATTCGTAGACTATGGATTTCACACCAACAGTAGTGGCAGATCCCGTTCTAGGATTCGGGGATAGATTCAGCTGGGGGCAATTTTGCCTCCCCAAGGAGGCATCTGGGAATATTCTGGTTGCCACAGCAAAGGGGGCGGGTGCTGTTACCATGCGGTGCGTGGAGGCGGGGACGCTGGCGAACATCATGCAGCGTACGGGACGCCGGCCCCATACGGAGCAGTCCCCTCCCGAGGAGGACACAGCGGGCTGACCCACGTGACCAGCGGGACATCCCAGGCCCCCGACAACAGGGACCGACCCAGCCCCGAAGGCCAGTAGTGCCAAGGTCCCGAGAGCCTGGGCCGCAGTGATGTGGAAGAACCTGCCTGAAAACTCTCGTGGTGCTTACTTTCTGAGGGCGGAGACAGAGCACAGACTGAGTAGGATCTGTGTGCCCTGATAAGGACCGACAGGGCTAGAGGGTGAGGGGGTGACTGGCATCCAAGCGGTGGAGTGGTCAAAGGAGGCCTCTCTCAGGTGATGATAGGTACAGAGAGGTGAGTAAAGCCAGGCAGCGAGTCCTGGGAAAAGAACATTCCAGGGAGAGGGTACAGTATGTGCAAAAGTCCGGGGGTAGAAACACATTGAACACATTCAAGGAAGGGCAATGAGACCTTGCCCTTGTGGCTGAAGTGCTATTAGGCAGGGTGAGGAGAGGAGGGGGTGGGGTGCGTCGGGAAGGCCTCGTCGATGCTAGGAACGTTGGGATTTGCAGTTTAGCTCTTAGAAATTTTAACATTGTTAGTGTCATCAATATTAACTGAGCATTTACTGTACGTTGGGCTTTGCCCGGGACACTGGCGATCACCAGGGCATGGAGCCGGTGTGATCACTGCCTTCTTGGGACCCCAAGGCCCCTGGGAGAAAGAGGCCCAGCAGTCACACAAAAGTAAACTGCAAGGAGAACAAATATGTATCCAGTGACTTCTCTGGGTCGTGTGGCCGCTGGGGGCTGGGCCCACAGATGACGGGGGGCCTCCGTCAGTGAGGTGGCCAGGAGACAGGAAGAAATGCACGTCTTAGATGGCGGGCGTCACTGAGACGAAGAATCCTGGTGTTTCTAGAGTCGAGCAGTTTCAGCTCTGGCTGGGGCCCCGACTGCCAGCACACCAGCCTCGTCGTCTCCACAACGACTGTCATTATTAGCCGGTAACTAGCATGTGCTGGGCTCGCTGTGTGCCCGGCACAGAGGACAGAAGGGTGGGTGGTCCTGTCCGGTTCTTGCCTCATTTGAAGGAAAGGGAACGTGCCTCTCGGGGTTCACGCCAGCAAGACGCGAACAAAGGCATGTTTACGGCACGAGGCACCCAGTCCTCAAGGCAAACATCTAGCCATATTTAAAAACCACTAATGAAAACCCCTCATGATGAACCAGATATTAACATTTTATTTATTTATTAAAGGAGGTTTAGTTTATTTAATTTTCTTAAAAGTAACCTCTACACCCACCAGGGGCCTTGAACGCATGACCCCAAGATTAAGAGTCACACACTCTACCAACTTAGCCAGCCGGGTACCCCGCCTTTATTTATTTTTAATGTATTTTTTTAATTTCCTCACGGTATCTGTCACTTCTTCCCCCCAAAATATTTATTTATTCATTCATTCATTCATTTGAGAGGGAGAGGGAGGGAGAAGCAGGCACTCAGCTCAGGGACGTGGGGCTCAATCCCAGGACCCCAGGATCCCGACCTGAGCTGAAAGCAGATGCTTAACCAACTCAGCCACCCAGGTGCCCCTTAAATGTATTTTTAAGGGGTAATTTTTTTCCAAAGATAGATTTAAATATATTATTGGTAAATTTGCTTCTATTGAGTCCAGGAAAATAAAATTATACTACTTCTGAGGGTTTTTTTCTTTTGTAAGCTATTTAAACCTCAGGTAATGTTGTAAGTTTTAATATAGTTACTTTCAGTTTTTCAATATTTTTTCAACGAGTTTAATGTTCTGGGGGGAAAAAATCAATCATTAAAATTTTACATAAAAACACATAATGTAAGGACACCGGGGTGGGTCAGTCGGTTGAACATCTGCCTTCGGCTCAGGTCATGATCTCAGGGTCCTGGAATCAAGCCCCACGTGGGGCTCTCTGCTCAGTGGGGAGCCTGCTTCTCCCTCTGCCTGCTTCTCCCCCTGCTTGTGCTCTCTCTCTGGCAAATAAATAAATAAAATCTTTAAAAATAAATAAATCTTAAAAAAAGAAAAAAAACGACAAAACCACATGTATAGGAACTCACATTTTTTCCTTAGCCCAAAGCTTCATTATGGCTGAGCACACACTGGACTTCACTTAAATTTTTGACATTCCATCCTTCCATCGCGGTTTTTTGTTTTTGGCATTCATTTTGATTTTTAGCTTAAGATGCCAGTTGAACGCTCGTGGAGAGATGTCACGGAGGCAGGGATTCAAATCGAAACTCAGGGCTGGAGGTGGTTTTTGTCAACATGGCTCTGGGTGAGGGCAGCTCAGGGAGTAGAAAGGATGCGGGAGTCGACCGCCGGAGGGGGCCTGGTGATTCATCGCCCTGGCCTTGGAGCCTCGGTGCAGTCGCCTCCCGAGGAGGACACAGCGGGCTGACCCACGTGACCAGCGGGACATCCCAGAACCGTCCGTGTGGTGTCCAAGGTGGGGTCATAAGGCCGCGGCGGCTTCCGGCGTGCTCCCTCCTGGCTCACGTGCTCTGGGGGAAACCCCTTCGTGTGGCACCGAGGGGGTCGGCCCTCTGGAAGCTACTCTAGGCCAGGAAATGAGGCTTCCTGCCCCAGCAGCATAACTTGCCAGGACTGTGAGGACGCCACCTTGACCTACCATCCCGCCCCAGCCGGGCCTTCGGCTGAGTGCAGCCCCGCTCAGCGCCACGGCCACCCCAGGAGGGACCGCGAGTCCGAGCCACGCCCCCTTGCCACCCTGGATGTGGCAGTGACGCCTTAGCAACAGTAGCGACCAGTGCAGACCAGAAGGGCAAGCCCGGACCCCATCTGGAGACTCCGCAGCTCGGAGGAGCCCCTGGGGGAGGAAGACAAAGACCATAGGGAGGTTAGTGTCCCCCGGGAGACGGTCCTGGCCTTTGGACTTAGGAATGTGGAGACCTGTACGCCCCCCATGGGAGCTGCTTCTCAGAGGCTGGGCTGGGGCTGGACGGGGAGGGAGCGGGGACGGGGCGTGGGGCGATGCCCGCCGCAGGGGGGGTCTCCGCGGCCGCGCACACACTCAGCTCACACACTCAGCTCACACACGCGCAGCCCGGGCCACAGGCACGGCGTCGAGTTCTCGCTTCCATCTGCGCACAGAGGGGATGTGTTCGGGAGAGGCTGTTGGACAGGAACCTGAGCGAGGCCCCGGCTGCCCTGTGAGCGCGTGGGCAGGCCGCAGGCTCCCCTCTCAAGCACAAGACTTGGCTGTTCTGGGTCTGGGGCAGGAAGGAAGGAGAGGGCCCGGCGGCGGGAGGCTGGGCGCCCCGCACCCCACCCTTTCACGCAGGAGAAAGAGAGGCTTTCTTCTGTGTCTCCCCTCACAGACGCCCCTTCACACACACACACGGCCATTCCGGGAACTGCCGGGCTGTCTGTGGGCCAGGGAGGGCCTTGAACTCCCAAATCAACAAACTTTGAAAGTATGAACTGAAAACAGAGCCTCGCAAAGAGGCCGTCTGCCCCTCTGGAAACAAGAGCTCACAGTGTTTCTCTCTTCGTGAGACCGAGCGTGGCATCGAGGAGCTGAAAGGGGGAAATGCGGTTCAAGGACGTGTTTGTTCTGGGAGATTCGTTCCACTGTGGGACGTGAGGTTTGGGGGGTTGCGAGGGGTGGGTGCCCCGTCGGTGCGCGCGGCTCCCCGGGGTGCGGCCTGCACGCGGCCGTGGTTCTCGGTTGTGACAGCAGGCGGCGCCCCCATGGGTTGAGGCGCGGGTTCGAGGCGCAGCCCTAGCCCTGCCTGCAGTGAGCTCACCTCCCGGCCGGAATTCAGCATTCGGTCACCCTGTCAGCCGTGGGAACTCCTCCAGGGACGGCCCGGCAAGAGCACAGGCCATCCTGGGACCACCCGAAAAGCGGTGGCAACATTTAGAGCCCAGTGACGAGGTGGTGGGAGGGACATCAGGGACCCCGGTGGGCTCCGGGGTGTCCGCGAGCCCACCCTGCCAGGACCCTGTGACGGGAGCGTGGGGAGTGGGAGGCAGAGCTGAGGCGGAGGCCGCGGTGGGGACACGGGTGTCCTGCCCGCCTGCTCGAGCGTGAGCGTGCGCACCCCGCGTGTGCTCCGGGGCCGCACACATACGGTCGTCTGGTCTTCCCTGTCCCCGGCGGGCGGAGCTTGCATCGTGCCCGTTTCACAGACGAGGAAACTCCCGTCCGGACAAGTAGAGTCTCGGGGCGACAGCGCAGGCTGTCCTTGGGCATCGTTTACCTTCCAGGCCTCGCAGCTTGTGCACGCTCGGTAAATAGTGCTGAAGGAGTGAGCGCCCGGAGAAAAACTGAGCCGGTGAACGCTGGGGGCGCCTGGCGGGCTCAGTGAGCTCAGCACCCAGCACTTGGTCTCCAGTCCTGAGTTGGAGCCTCACGTTGGGACGTCGGGCGAGGAGAGGGCTTCAAACCAACCAACCAACCAACCAGCATATGGAGACCAGAAGGTGAGAGGTGGTGTTTATGGCACTGGCACTGGGGACTGCTGCTCAGCCCAACACCTGCAGTGACACAGTCGGCGGGAGCTCGTGCCCGTCGGGAAGGCGCCCGCAGCCGCCGGGGAGAGCAACGTGGCAGGGCCTCGAACCGTAAGCATAGAATTGCCGTGAGACCCAGCAATTCCGCTCCTGGGCCTGCATCCCAGGGAGCTCGAGAGGTCTGCACACCCGTGTTCAAGTGGCCAAAACGTGGAAACAGCCCCGTGTCCACTGAGGGGTGAAGGGATGAGCGGACGTGGCACATCCGTGCGCAGGACCATGGTTCAGCCTTAGGAGGGAAGAACCCCTGTCACTCACTATAGCCGAGGGCCGTGGAATCCAGAGCCACGGAGGTGGGGTGGTGGCTGTGAGGGCGGGGGGAGGGGGGAAGCTGCGGGGCTGCGGGCTAATGGGGACGGTTTCCCTTTGGGGACGGTGCGTGACGGTGTGAATGCGCTCGGTCCCACAGACCCGCGTGCCTAAGGAACAGTGGAAAGGGTAACTTTTAGCACGCATATGCTTTACCACTATAGAACATTTTTTAAATGTGCATCAACTGTGGGCGAGATGTCTGCACCTTTAAGGGTCTCCTCTGCTCAGAGGCGCCCTGGCTGGTGGGGCGTCAGCAGCCCGTTTCCTGGGGAGCCTTCACCAGCCTCTGCATCGGGAGCCCCTGTTGCCACGGAAACCGCAGCGCAGGGAGGGAGGGAGGGGCTGCCACGGAGCAGAGAGAGCCTGGGAGCCTGGAATTTTCCAGGCTCTGAAACGGCAATAAATGAATCAATGACACTATGGGTCTTTGTCCCTTGTGAGACCGCCGCCACCTCACTAGGGGTGGACACGGCGCCCGCCCGGGCCAGATCCGGTCCGGGCAGGTGTGCCCGTGGGTCCTCAGCTTGCCGTTGGCCAAGGGAGCGTGCCAAATAGGTGCTTGTTTTTAGGCAGACTCTCCCCACTTAGCCTTCCTGAAGTAACGGTCTTTGGAAAGACAGAGTCCTGACGGCACCCCCCTTAGCACGGCGACTTGGGAAGACGGGTCTCATGCTCCTGGAATGCGGGTCCGGCCCCGGTGTCAGCCCGCTGTGTCAGTTAGTTTCCTTGGCAGGGAGCCCGACTGGGGGCCAGGGGCGCATCTGTTCTCAAAGGTCCACCGGTTTGGTCAGCCGACGGGTCCTGTATTACCTGGGCTTGCTGAGAGGGGCCGGGGGCCTCGCAGGCCGGGCTGTGTCCCCTTTGGGGTCTCGAGTCCTTTTCCAACACTGAGCAGTCGTTGCTAGAATGGGTTCCCTGAGACCGAAGGCTGGAGTCCCCGCTCGCCCCCAGGGGGCCTGCCATTTTCTGCAGCGTGGCCGTGTCACGTGAATGGGGGCGTCCTCCTTCGGGTGCAGGTCCCTGCCTTTGTGGACATGCTCTGGGGCTCATGGTGAGGCTGCCTTTTCGTCTGCATCCACTTCATATTTGCATCGACAGGTGGGGCAGCTCCCAGACGACGTGCAGGACTGAGTTCTCTGGCCCCCCAGGGTGCCCGTGTGGGCTGAACGGCATCCCCCCAAAACTCACGTTGAAGCCCCGACTCCCCAAGGGTGCTGGTGTTGGGACGTGGGCTGTGGGGGTGAGTAGGTTTAGACGAGGCCACGAGGGTGGAGTTAGTGGTATTCGGAAGAAGAGGGGGAGCCCCAGAGTGTTCTCTCCCCACCGAGTGAGGCCATGGCCAGAAGGGGATCCTGGGTCAGCCGGGAACACAGTCCTCACCCGGACTTGCAGCCCCCTGCCCTCCCTTCACGTCGCTCAGACACTACTGGGTCCTCCCTCCTCCTCTCCCCCCCACGCCCGTCCCTACCCCACCCTCCGCCTTGGCTCCACTCCCTACGTTCCTCACCCCTGACCCCCTTCCCATGTCCCCGCCAGATGAAGTCCGGGAGGGTGTGGCCGACGCCCGTGTGCAGCACAGCACCCGCAGTGGGCACCCCAGACCCCCCGATCCCTGCCGCGGGAGGAAATGAACGAACGGTTCTTCTGACTGCCCAGGGCCTGGGAGAGTCAGATCGGGACTGGTCGCTCCTTCCCTTTCTAGTCTCTCTGCCTCGGACAGTGCGCAGCACACCACTGGACTTGTATTTGTACTGACTCAGCCCGGACAGCCGAGCAAGTGAGCAGGACAGGTCACCCTCGTGCATCCCTGGGGCTTGGGGCAGAGGAGCAGTTCCTCAGCAGGGTCTGCAGAACCCGTGCGGCCGCTCGCCCCTCCCCCGTCATCCCACAGCACCCCCGACACGGTGGTGGGCAGGCTCCGAGTTTGGTGATTCTCCCGTCCCCGTCCCCGGGGACCCCGGCTGGAAGCCACAAGCCAGCCTCTCCTCCTTCAGCGGCGATTGGCCGATGCTGTTGCCGTGAAAACGGCTGCGGTTGGGGGGAGGGGACGGAGAAGGGATCCAGAGAACCCAGAATGTTCCAGAAGGGGGCTGAAGGTTGTGTGTGACTAGTCATGGTGGCCCAGCGTACGGCAGGAACGTAACAGAGGTTTGGAATGAAGCCTGGGCCGCAGGGAATCACTCTGTGCTGGGGGGGGCGGGTCACGTACCTCATTTCCACTTGTAATTTTCTTCTCAGTTTGGGGGCAGAAATCTACAGAGTTGGCACTTGAGCTCATCCATCTGTCCGCTTACCCACCCGCCTGCTTGCCCACTGACCCATCGGTCCACGTGCATCAACGATGGTTTTACCTTCCGGCATCTTAGGACGTTTTGGTGTCTCTGCGGGGTGGGGTGTGGGGCTCATAGGAGAGGCTGCTCCCTGGGCGCCCAGCTCCGGGGGAAATAGCAGCCCACCGCATGCACACCGACTGACCGCACTCACCTCCCCCCCCGACGCCCCGAGCCCAAGTCATCCTGGGGCTCCCACGGTGCACGGGGCCCGCCCCCTCCAGCCCTACAGACAGAGGGCTCGTCACCGTCCTGTGAGTGGCCGCAGATGCCACTTCTGTCAGAGGCTTCTTTTTTTTTTGTTGTTGACACTGGGGGTTTCTTTAGGGGTCCACAGAACCACAGACAGTCTGATTCTGACCCTGCCCCAGAATGCTTTAGTTTTGTAAATCAACTTCTGGGTATATAGTTTACACCTGACGAAAGGCACCTGCTGTAAGCCTGGGGCCGATGGGTTTTGGCAGGTGTCTGCACCGAGGTCGCCAACAGCACAGTCAGGCCGGGAACCCCTCAGGGGTGCTTTGTAGTCAGAACTGAGGTCCACGGGGCTCTGCTGAGGCACCGGCTGCCCGGCCAGCGCTGACCCCGGCCCTCAGCGGGCACCTCCGGGGGCCCGCCTTTCTCCCCCCTGCTCCCACAGGCTAGCCCAGGGCGCACCGGCGGCGGGCAGCTCTAGGATGACGTTCCGATTGGAAGTGTCACCAAGCAGGCTCATGTAGAAAACCAAACAAACGAATCAAACACTGCAGGGAGGAAAGAGCACCTTGTCCCTGCCCTTCGGCGCTCCTGGCTGAGGTCCCGGTAACGGAGGACAGGTCAGAGGGTAAGGGCGCCGTACGGCTACACCTCACCTACACCTGGGGGATTTCCAGGCAAACGGGAACTCCCGGAGGTGGCCTGGGACACAGGCTCGCACACCGTCCCGATGGGGAGAGGGACGGGGACGGGGGCCTTTCCAGGGAGAGCAAATGACTTTAGGAAAGCAGGTGTGCTGGCTTGTGCTGGCCTGACTGGGGGATGGTGCCTGCTTCCGGCCAGCCCTCCCGGGACAAGAGCTGGTCTTTCCCGGCGGATCAAACTCTCCGGAGGGACCGATGATGCTGAGCTCCTGCCCTGACCTGGGGACCTGTACTGCAGGCCGGTGAGGGGCTCAGAGAAAGCCCCTCCCCGCGTTTGCTCTTTTCCGAGGGCCTGCAGTGCGGGGTAGCCCACATCCTGACGACGTGGCACATTTTGGGGGCGGTGCATTCTGATATCCGTCAGCGTCGTACCTGTGTCTTCCCCATCATGGTGGCCCCAGGGTCCGGCACATTGACTTACCAGGGCGGGCTCTTGGTACGTGTTTGTTGAGTGAATAAGTAAAAGGAGGAGGGGGAGACTATGGTGAGGACACCGAATATTTATGTCACCGGCCACTTCTGGTGTGAAGATGTAGGGCTTGCTCGACCCTGGGAGCTCAGAGCCAACTCTGTGCCCTTGTGCAGACAAGTGCTCCGGATGAGCGGGA
>JAQQSY010003932.1:0-12637 GCA_028646535.1 Procyon lotor
ATGCTTGCCCTTCCCCTGGGCATCTGTACGTCCTTGAAGCTGTCCAGTTAAGACTGTCATGTGGTAGATTCATAAATTAGTTCTGGGACCATCCTACTATTTAATTCCTTTGGCTTAGAGATGTTTCCCATTCGAACACTGAGCCCATTTCTTATGGGAAAGGCTGGAGATATTTATTTTTTCTGATTACTTTTTTTTTTACTTTCAAAACCAAGGCACTTTCATTGTAGATAAAAATGGAAAATACATGAAACCAAAATAAAAATCATTAGAAATATTTAAAAATCTACTATTCACAGATAAGTACTTAAAGTTTAATAAATTTGTAATTTTCAGAAATTTTGCCATGCAAATATAGCCATATATATTGAAGAATAGCGATGAGATTATGTCCTACTTATAGCTTTGTAAACTTTTTTAGGACAAACATGAAGGTCAATCCATGCCAATTAACATAAGCCCATATAATAAAAATGGTAGTAGAATCACCAATGGTCCATTCTGGTATGATAATAATGATAAGAAAGGTTAATATTATTGCTGATTCCCTCTGTGCCCCAAACTGCTGTAAGTGCTAAACCCGTACTTACTCATTTCAACCTCACTGCAGCCTAGGGAGAAGAGCTATTGTTGCTCAACTTTACACAGCAGGGAATTGAGGCACCGTGAGTTCAGGGCTAGCCAGTCATAAGACTAAGATTTGAGTAGAATTCGTGTGGCTGCTGAGCCCCTACATTTAACTAGTGTACACTACTGCTTTTCATCTTATAAAATCCTCAACCTTACTGTTGAATTAGGGTACAGCAAAAGAAAACTAATTAAGGTCCCATGTTTTTTTCTCAGCTAGCTAGGCAAAAATTTAAAATATTAATCTTAAGCAATGTGGTTTGGAATTTGGGGAATGGTGTCCTCTTATACTGTGGAATCTTGTATCTTGTCTCCCTTCCTGGGCCCCAGGGATGTTCTGATTCTAAAGTGAATGGCTTACCTGTGGTTGGGGCAGGAAATGCTTATGTTTCCCAGCCATTTGAATATTTTGTGTAATTGCAAGAGCAATAGGTGTTTATTACAGTTAAAAGTAGTTGTCAGGAAAGGGAAATGATACCTCAAAGTCCATTGCCCAACATAAAGCCCTTTTAATATTTTCATCTGTATCATATTTGCCAGAAATATTCTTATGCAGGTACTTATATATTTATGCATGTATGCATACATTTATATATTTATGTGCAAAACATAAGATATCATCTTACATTTAAGTTTATAACTTGCTCATCTCGTTGTAGTAGATTGAATTGTGTACCCCCCAAAATATTTCCAAATTTTACCACCCACTCCATATTTATTTGTAAATAGGGTCTTTGCAAGTATAGTTATGTTAGAGATCTTGAAAAGTGATCATTTTGGATTTGGGATGGTCCTCAAATCCAATGACTGGTGTCCTTATAAATAAGGGAGAGGAAGATTTCACACACACAGGAAAAAGACCATGTGAAGATAGAGGCAGAGTTATGTTGCCACAAACCAAGGAAAGCCAATAGCTACCAGAAGCTGGAAGATGTAAGTAAGAAAGAATTTTCCTCTCAAGGCTGCAGGCTCTTAGCATGGTCCCACCAACACTTGATTTCAAATTTCTGGTCTTGAGAAATGTGAGATCATAACTTACTGTAGTTCTAAGCCACAAAGTTCCTGTTAATTAGTTATGGCAGCTCTAAGCACCAATACAGTCATTAACAACATAACCCAAATGTCATCGATTGTGGATAAACATCAGTCTATATCTTTCATGCCTGAGAGGATAGTAATGCCAATAAAAACATATAAGAAAAACAAATTCGGCTAAATTTTTCTTATGTGCTAATGAATTTTTTTATCGAGTCATCTAATGCTTATAGAACCCCTATGAGGTAGATACTGTTGCTCACCCTCATTTTATAAATGAAAAGCTGAGGGACACAGAGACTAGGGTCTTGGCACAGGACTGCACAGTTAAGGAGCAGGACAGCTTGACTTTGTATAGCACTACATTCTCCAGAGCCTAGAAACAGTCAAATCTTTGTTATAACAAAGATTTGTTATGAGGCGACAGAAGCAGTCTGCAAAAGTGCACGTATTTTAGGTAGTCATTAAAAGTAATATTCATATCTTCATATATTTATACAAATAATGACTTGGTTACAAAAAGGTTACTTGTGACCTTGGTGAGAAGAGCACATTCTGTTCTGAGGAGGGAAGCTCTAGTGCAGTGAGATAAGAAGTCAGTGGAAAGTGAAGAATGATAACAAGGAATGCAGAAAATGCTTTCTGGAACTTTGATTTTGAGGGGCAGTGGATGGGGAGGGAGGCAGAGAAGGGAGAGAAGGAGAGAAGGTAGGAGTGAGGTGAGAAGGGAGAGATAGAGAGAAGGTCTATGACTGAATGAGGATGAGGCTAATGGGACATCTCCAGTGGGACAGTATGGGTTTGTTTTTTTTTTTTTCAGTATGGGTTTTGAGATCAATATATATTTAGCCATAGGTGAATGGAAGAATGGATAATTGCATGTCAATTAAATGCTAGTAATTTGTGGATTGTTGCCTCTCAGAGAGGCAGTAGATGGCAGAAATCCTGATGTGACGTGGCTGAATAATGCATACTTCAAGGACTCTGAGGGCCCCTGCACTGGTGTCTGTGTGATGGGTCCAGAATTTTCCAGAAGCAGCAGTTAGGCAAACAGCCTAGTGCCATCTCCACTGAGCTCACCAGATGAGTCAGACAAACCTGTCTTCCCAGCATGGGAAACTGCTTTAGGGTCTGTTGAGGGGCATGATGTTGAACAGCTCTTATGAGATTCTGAATCACTCAGAAAGTAGAGAAACTGACTCCAAAAATTTGGCTCAAGGCATGTCAAAGAGATATTTGCTTCCGTCCTCTACATATCTATAATCTCTTAAGAGAAACAACTTTTCACAGTGTCTGCCTTAGCCTTGAGGCTCAGCCAGCACCTACTGTTCTAGCTCAACATTTAAAGGGCCCCTAAAGTCCCAGTACATGCCATATAATATAGGCAACTTTTCTCATTTACTCTTTGAAACAGTTCTGTACAAAGTATGGTCAGTCCCACTTCACAGATGACCAGACTCAAGTCGACGGAGCCTAAGTAATTGTTCCAGATAAGTGGCAAGATAAGAATGAAGTTCTATCCTTTGTCCTCCCTAGGGAACACAAAACTGCCTCCCTTTTCAATGATGGGCTTCCTGGGCTGGAGAAATGGTTGGACCACAAACCCCCTGCTGTTATGGCCCCTTGTACTTGGGTACTCACTCAGCAACTCCTCGGGGTGATGAAGATGACAGAGGAGATGAAATTCTACCCCTTGTGCTGAGAGACCTGGGTGCTACATCACATCCACTGGCTGACCCCTGAGATGGGGAGTGGAGTTTAGGTAGAAGTTTAGGTGTTGACCCTGGGATGGGCAATCTGGAGGGAAGGAAAGTGATATGTAGAGAATTGCTTTAAGAAATTGTACTTTATGTTTCATCTCATCTAGTCCTAACAGCTATTCAAGTTATTCAGCATTGTTACTAGTATCTACGCCAGGATACTGACTTTAGAAGAGTTTATGTAAATTGAGAAATGCTTTTTGTCATCTCCCTATCAACAGCTAATTTTGGAATAACTCTGAAATTTTTCTGGAATTTTTTAATGTCTCCAGGGCTCTCAACACTCTAATATCTCCATGAGATGTCATTACACGCTTCCAGTGTGTTGTTCAGCTTTAAAAAATTATGCTCTATAAAGCTTTAAAGTCACAATATTATTGAAATTGAAGAGCAAATTTGAAAGTAAAAAACAAAGAATTATGTGAAGACATTGGGGAAAGTACTTGCAAATATCTCAGCTGTTCGGTTAGGAGACACTATTCTATTGACAACAGACCATTTGAGTCAGGGGGTAGGAGTAGGTCTAGTGAGAGATGTAGGACAATTTCACTTTATGAATATACTTTAATGTATTATTTGGAATGTTGTATTCAGGAAAAATAGTACTTTCATAAAAATTTGGAAACAAGAAAGACTTGTGAACAGATTGAGAAATGTGTACATATATCAGTTATTTTGTAAAGGTCTCCATTATATTCAATTTCATGGAGAAATGAAGATAGATAATGAAGTAGATTAAAAAATTGAATTGAGGGCGCCTGGGTGGCTCAGTGGGTTAAAGCCTCTGCCTTCGGCTCGGGTCATGATCTCAGGGTCCTGGGATCGAGCCCCGCATCGGGCTCTCTGCTCGGCAGGGAGCCTGCTTCCACCCCTCTCTGCCTGCCTCTCTGCCTACTTGTGATCTCTGTCTGTCAAATAAATAAATAAAATCTTTTAAAAAAAATTGAATTGACTGTGTGTGTGTGTGTGTGTGTGTGTGTGTGTGTGTAATTCAGACTGGAGCAGAACTTTTAATCTCAGGTTTAGATATCCCAGAATATGTGCTTTTTTATATCCTAGAAAAATGAGGAATGCAGAGGGATTGTCCCAGTTAAAACTCCAAAACACTGACTGACGATATGAAGTCAAGCTCCCAAACTTCCACCACTCTCCCCCTTGCTCAGCCCCTTATCTGATACTTCACAGCTGCAGCATTAGATCTGCTCACCAGGTGGCATCACATCCATTTCCATAAGTGTTCTTTTTTTAAGGAAAAAGAATACATTTGGCAAAGAGTAAAAAATACCATGAAACGGTCTGTGTACTATATGAAACCAATTCTGTTTGGAAAATTCATAAGTATGTTAAAGCAGTCCCATCTGCTGTTGGCTCCAAATCTACCACGTTCATTGATTTATCTCTTCCCTTATCACTGTCAGATGATGTGCCATGTAGGTTGTACACACAGCTCTCTGCCAGAGAACACGATGCTCACATTACATTACCCCACCCCTGTACAGACAAATCAGACCTTCTCTTCTACCCAACTCCATCTGTCATCCCCTAGGACACAGGACACACCTGCCCAGACCCCGACCTGACCTGTCCTGAGCTGCTAGTGGCCCACCACCCACTGCCAAGGTGCGCCACTGCCACCTGGTGTTTCATCATCTATAGACCTCAGAGTATGTTTTTGCAGTTTTCTTTTATATTACCTGGATTTTTTTCCCAAGCTTAGATTTTTTAAGGGAGGTGTGGAAGAATACTGCCCTTTTTTTTGGCTCTTTAAATAAAAGTCTTTTTAAAGAAATGAGAAAATACTGCAGGAAATTTCAAGAACCTGAGAGAGTGCAGAGGGGTTGATGTGGAGCCAGTGCTTGGCTTATTAAGATAAGAAGAAGTACTCAGTCGATGTGATTTTAATGCTCCAGAGCATGAAGTCGGACTTGATGACATCTCCTGGGTCATGAAAAATCCACTTGCCAGACTGGGATGAAGCCTTGTAGATCGTAATTTCTACTCTAATAACTCATAAACCTCACATGATAGGACTTGTTATTAAAGTATTTTCGTACTTTGTGTGGCAAAGAGTGTCGTATTTAACAAGGTTTAGGAAAAAGCATATGGAGATAGATGCCAAAAAATCGGGCCTACCTCAGCCCCCTTACAAGTTACCTTTGCAGAAGAGCTTACCGATCTGATTTGGCAATGACAGAGAATCACATAACTGAAGGGCCATGATGATTTTGACAGTGTGAGCTGTGCCCCTGGAGGAAGCTTCTCGGCAAGGGCTTCTTCTAACATCCAGATGCGAGACTTGCTAACTGGATAAGTTGCTTTGAGGAGACTGTCTCTAAATTTCTATTAATAGCAATGAAAAACTCCATAAGTAAAACAGTATGATATTGGCATTAAAAATAGACACATAGATCAATGGAAGTGAAAAGAGGGTCCAGAAATAAACCCACACATATATGTTGATTAACTTATGGTAAAGAAACAATATATAATGGGGAAGGACAGTCTCTTCAATAAATAGTGTTGGGAAATTGGACAGCCACAAGAACAGAATGAAACTGGACCACTATCTTACACCATAAACAGAAACTAACTCAAAATGGATTTAAAAATTAAATAGAAGGGGTGCCTGGGTGGTGCAGTCAGTTAAGCACCTAACTCTTGGTTTCAGCTTCAGTCATGATCTCAGGGTTGTGAGGTCAAGCCTCCTGTCAGGCTTCACACTCAGCTCCAAGTCTGCTTGAGGTTCTCTTTCCTTCTCCCTCTGCTCTTCAGACCCCCCACACCCATGATTACTTGCTCTCTTGCTCTCTCTCTCTTAAATAAATAAATATTTAAAGGGGAAAAAAAAAAAAAGAAATGAGAAAATGGCGGTATGTTGGTGCCACCTCGTGAATGAAGCCTGAACTGCAGTTTGAACATTATGGAGCTGGAAACTGGGAGGGAAGTGCCCAAACCTACCAGACAGAACTTTCTGGAACTCTGGGAGGAAAGGGGGCATTCTTAGGATAAACTCTAGCTTCTACTGTTCTTCTGCAATACAGTCTTCTTCTATACCCAAGCACTGAATTCTGTCATGGGGGAAAGGAAATCCTTGCCTCTTGGGAAAATACCTGTTTGCCTCCATTTGAACAATCATTTCAACATTCCTGATGTATAAGTGTGACGAAGAGGTAGTTCCTGAGTTGGCAAGTGTAATTTCTGTGGAAGCATCAGAAACACAGCCCAGTTAAATTAGAAATGAATACTAACTTTGAAGACAGGTGTCGTGGAATGTGAATGAGTACTGAGAATTCATCGAATTTTGCTGCTGAGGGGAGAATATATGTAAAGAAGACAGTAACTAGAGATGTGGAGAAAAGCCCAGGGAATTAATGCATATTTTAGGTTATCAATGATAAGAGAATTGAGCAGATTGAAATCTTCATGGGAAGGAGCCATCTCTTCTTAGATTTAATATCCGAATTTACTACCCCACCCTTTCAACACTTTACTTTCTTTTCTTTTTCATTCTGGAGAAGCCTAAAGCTTAGCCAAAGGGATGGCGTAGTTTGGTCCTAATGCCTGTTAACTGGATGGATGGATGGATGGATGGATGGATGGATGGATGGATGGATGAATTGATGGATGGATGCAGGAGATGTTAAACAAGTGCTAGGAAGTCACTGATTTTTACATATCAGGACAGAGCTCTTCATATAGTTGATGAAACCATGGTGTTGGGTGACTGTGAGTATACAGCTTCTCAGGACTCAGCAACTGATGGCTGCAAGATGAGAGGCATTTCCTATGTGAAAGACCACCTTGAGTATCCTGGTTACCATAGATACATGAAGTCATTGTGGCAACTGTGGTGACATTTTAGTACAGACAGACCTGGCCTGGCAAGAAGACCATATCCTGCTTTTAGACGTTCAGGACTCAGCTGAGGGATGGGTCCCCACAGTCCTTAACTGCCCTAAGGTGTGGAGAGACAAAAAGGATCCCAGATTTAAGTCAATTCTTTCCCATTTGGGGACTGGGCAGCCCTGACTGTTTGTAGGTAAAGCCATTGGGGTATGGCCCAGTTCCAGTGAGTGTTGGTCCTGCTCAGGGGTGTCCTGGAACTGCTTCTTTCCTCTTAAGGCAGGGGTGAAGGAGGGAAGACGGAAAATGACACTGAGCCCCATCTTCCCCCAGTTTAAAATGAGAATAAGAATGCTTAACTTAGGATTGCTGAGAACATTTAGTGATACACATGAACAAGTCTATGGCCCTGTGGTGACTGTGGGATCATGAATGCCTATATGAACTCAGGCCACTTCGAATTCCTTTCCAACTTTGTTTTTAGGGAATACATAGGGAAAGGAGAAGAAAAAGGCCAGGTGAGAAGTACATTATAATATGTGGTTGTTATGACCATGACCCATTGTATCAGTGTCATTGTCACTAACCTACTACCCTAGCATGGTTCGGGGCACTTAGTTACATCAATAAAGCATATTGGTAGCTGGATCTGTCTTTCCCTGTGCAGCTTCTCATGCTTGTGGCCCAGCTCATATCAGTTGCCTGAAGGAGGCAGTTTCTGAGGAACTGTGTCCTGATGGTTGCTGATGCTTCTACACCAGATTCAAGGCCAAAGTCCTCAGAATAGTGCAACACCTCACATACTTGGCGGTGTATGATGCCTGGATCAAGTGATTTCACAGATATAAATAAAAGCATGTTGTGGGAGACGCCTGGGTGGCTCAGTCTGTTAAGCATCTGCCTTTGGCTCAGGTTTTGATCCCTCCACATTGGGCTTCTTGCTCAGCGGGAAGTCTGCTTCTCTCCCTCTCCCTCTGCCTGTCGCTCCTCCTGCCTGTGCTTGTTCTCTCTCTCTCTCTCTCTCTCTCTATCTCTCTCCCTCCCTCTCTGACAATAAAGAAATAAAATTTCTTTTTTTTTTAAAGAGCATGTTGTGGAACACTTCCTGTGAGGTTCACAAACTAGCCTATAAGGAGAGAAACTGCTTTGATCTCGTGATTGGAGAAGAGGTTTAGCAGGTGGAAATTCATTCCATCAGAGCTACATGCTGTGTAGCAGCCCTCACGGACAGTCTTAGAGATGCGTTTCACTGCTGAAAAGCAATAAATTGTCCATTTGGAGAAGAAAGCCGGTCTTTAATATGTATTTTTAGTAAATATACCTAAATTGTTCTTGCCGTGTATAGAATAACTTTCAATTTTCACATATCTCATAGATGGGTGCGGAAATGTGCAGTTTTTAGATCCTCCAAGCAAATTCACATTGTAACATAGATTCTCTCCTGATACCCATGTTTTTCTTCCATTATATAATAAAATTTTTTAAAAAGCCAGAAATTTTCAAAGAGTTGGTTAAAATGTCAGTTACTAGGATTTAGTATTTTAAAAAATATTTATTACCCTAGACTTTGCCTTATTTTAATGATAGCCACTTTCCGTAAAATTAATAGTTACTCTTAAATATTATAATTTTTACCTAGGATATCATATTTTTGTATCTGTACTTCAGAAGGCAATGGACATCAACTCTCCCTAAATATTTGGTTAAGTTTCACTGCAAATGATTACTTCTTTTTTGGTTATATGTAGTGTGGACCAATTTGATTAGGTATAGTGTGGGTCTGTTAATACTGTAAGAACATAATCGTGGAAATCTTCCACCTGATTAATTGCATCAGGGATGTGTGAATATATAAATATGTGTTAAATAATTCATTGAAGTGTAGTTGATACTGTACATATTTAAAGTATATGCTCTAGTAAATTTTAATATAGGTACACACCTGTGAATTCAACACTATAGTCAAGATAATGAACATAACCATCGCTTCAAAAACCTTTGTGCTCCTTTGTAATGCCCCCATCTACCTCTCTCCAGGCTTGCTCTCCACATCACCAGACCCTATTCCCAGGCAACTACTGATTATCTGTCAGTATGGATTAGTTTTCTTTTCCTAAAATTTTATGTAAACGGAATCATAAAATGTATATTCCTTTTTGTCAATTTGCTTTCCTTTAACCTAGTTATTTGTAGGTTTATTTGTTGCATATATGATTATTTCCTTTTTTGTTATTGACTAATGTTGCATTATGTGGATATATACAATTTATTCTATCCATTCAACTGGTAATAGATATTTAGGTTTTTTTCCCAATCTGGGGCTCTTGTAGATGAAGATGCTATGAATATTTGTGTATAATCTTTGCTTGGACATATCCTTTCCTTTTCTTTGGTAAATACATTTACAGTGCAAAAGCTGGATCATTTTGATATATAGAATAGAATCATATGGAAACAGATAAACTGTTTTCCAAAGAGTTTGCACTATTTTTCATTGCCACCAGCAGTGTATGTGAGTTCCATCCTCCACAGCCCTGCCAGGATATGGTATGGTCAATGTTTTTATTTTATCCATTCTCAGAGGGCATAGTGGGATTACATTTCCCTAATGAGTAGTGATGTTCAGCATCTTTTCATGTGCTTATTTAGCATTTGTGTATCTCTTTTGGTGACTTTCAAATATGTTGCCCAATTACTTAGTGTAGTGTCCATTTCTTCTCTTTTTTAAAATTTTAATTCCAGTGGTTGACATACAATGTTATACTAGTTTCAGTTGTACAATATAGTGATTCAA
Organism: Procyon lotor; assembly: GCA_028646535.1. Taxonomy (NCBI): domain Eukaryota; kingdom Metazoa; phylum Chordata; class Mammalia; order Carnivora; family Procyonidae; genus Procyon; species Procyon lotor. Next base: position 10,060 of record JAQQSY010003932.1, read on the forward strand.
CAATTCCCTGTATTACTTAGTAATCATCAAGATAAGTATACTCTTAATTCCCTATTTCACCCATGCTCCTACTTCTGGTAACCATCAATTTGTTCTCTGTACCTAAGAGTCTGTTTCTTGATTTGTCTCTTTTTTCCCCTTATTTATTTATTTTGCTTCTTAAATTCCACATGAGTATAATCACATGGTATTTTTCTTTCTCTGGCTGGCTTATTTCACTTAACATTATACTTTCTAGATCCATTTATGTTGTTGCAAATGGCAAGACTTCATTCTTTTTATGGCTGAATAATATTTCATTTGATATATATATGCACACATAAATACTATATGTACAACACACATATACATACATACATATATGTCTATATGTCCACATATATACATATAATATGTGTGTGTGTGTTTAATGTAAGAAAGTGGTCCAGTTTCATTCTTTTGCTTGTAGCTGTCCAGTTTTCCCAACACCATTGTTGAAAAGACTGTCTTTCCCCATTGTATATTCTTGCCTCCTTTGTCAAAGATTAATTGACCTTATAATTGGGGGGTTATTTTGGGGTTTTCTATTCTGTTTCATTGATCGATGTGTCCGTATTTGTGCCAGTACCATACTACATATTTGAAGTCTTGATTTCTTTGATTTCTCTTTCTGCTGCTTCATTATTAGTGTGTAGAAAATGCAGTGGATTTCCGTACATTGGTTTTGTATCCTGCAAATTTACTGAGTTCATATTATCGGTTCTTCCTATGTTGAATAAAAGTGGTGAGTAGACACCCTTGTTTTGTTCCTGACCTTAGGGGAAAAACTCTGTTTTTCCTCATTGAGTATGAAGATGGCTGTGGGCTCTTTATACATGGCCTTCATTATGTTGATATTGGTAGGTATGTATCTATCGCCATTTTTGTAGTTCTTCCCTGTTCCTTTCTTCTCTTGCTCTCTTTCATGGTTTGCTGGCTTTCTTTAGTGATATACTTGGGTTCTTTTCTCTTTATTTTTTGCATATCTATTACTGGTTTTGATTTGTTGTTACCATTCAGTTTGTATATAACACCTTTTTATTGTTAATGAAAGTAAACTTTATTACATTGAGTAATACATGCATACAAAGGAATGGTTTTACTCATTTTCTTCCAGATGTTTGGATCAACTTATAGGAAAGGTGGGACTGAAATCCATACACAGTCTTAGTAGAAAAATTTTCAGAGGTTCTTGTTAGGTTAGGTTTGGTAGGTTGCTCTTTCTTCTGCATTTTATAACTTGTGCATTTTTTAAATTGACCTTAAAGCACTGACAGTCATACAAGCAAATGCTTAAGCACAAAAGAAGTTAAATTAAATGGAATCCACACCATGTGGCAAATGTATGCACTGAAAACAAAACCCTCAGAGTTGTTGTATTAGCTTATGAAAAAGAACAAAGAACAATCTGAGTAACATAACTATTCAAAAGAGAAGATGAAAGGGAGACACTGGTATCTTTGCTGTGAGATAGATATCTTTTACGTGCATCTTTCAAATCAATGCTTAAAAAAAATTCTGGGTAGTTCCTATTTAAAATGTAAATCCTAGTCATCTGCAAAATATTTCTCAATCTCAGAGCCTCTTGAACTATGGGAGGGACACAGGAAGGAGAAACCAAAATGTTACCATTTTGAAAACAAGAGTTTCATCTGAACAAGGGAGATGAGCTGTAACTTATCATCTTGGAAGAAGATGGAAAACCTTTCGCACTAATATCATTCTCAATGGGGAAAAGCTCTCAGCATTTCCCCTGAGATCAGGAACACGGCACGGATGCCCACTATCTCCACTGCTCTTCAACATAGTACTAGAAGTCCTAGCCTCAGCAATCAGACAACAAAAAGAAATAAAAGGCATCCAAATTGGCAAAGAAGAAGTCAAACTCTCACTCTTTGCAGATGACATGATACTTTATGTGGAAGACCCAAAAGACTCCACTCCAAGACTGCTAGAACTCAATCAGGAATTCAGTCAAGTGTCAGGATATAAAATTAATGCACAGAAATCAGTTGCATTTTTATATACCAACAGCAAAACAGAAGAAAGAGAAATTAAGGAGTCGATCCCATTTACAATTGCACCCAAAACCATAAGATACCTCGGAATAAACCTAACTAAAGAGGCAAAGAATCTGGACTCAGAAAACTACAAAGTGCTCATGAAAGAAATTGAGGAAGACACCAGGAAATGGAAAAACGTTCCATGCTCATGGATTGGAACAACAAATATTGTGAAAATGTCTATTCTACCTAAAGCAATTTAATGCGACTAAAGCATTTAATGCGATCCCTATCAAAATACCATCAATTTATTTCAAAGAAATGGAACAAATAATCCTAAAATTTATATGGAACCAGAAAAGACCACGAATAGCCAGAGGAATGTTGAAAAAGAAAACCAAAGCCGGTGGCATCACAATTCCTGACTTCAAACTCTATTACAAAGCTATAATAATTAAGAGACAGTGTGGTACTGGCACAAAAACAGACACATAGGTCAATGGAACAGAATAGAGAACCCAGAAATGGACCCCCAACTCTATGTTCAGCTGATCTTC
>JAQQSY010003933.1:0-12636 GCA_028646535.1 Procyon lotor
CTTCCTCTTCCTCTTCTTCCTCTTTATCTCCTTCTTCTTCTTCTTGCTAGTTTCTTTTTTTTAAATTAGTGTTTATTTTTTCATTTAAATTCAATTAATTAACCCATAGTGTATTATTAGTTTCAGAGGTTGAGTTTAGTGATTCATCAGTTACATATAATACCCAGTGCTCATTCCATCAAGTTCCCTCCTTAATGCCCATCACCAGTTACCCCATCCCCCCATCCCCTCCCTTCCAGCAACTTTCAGTTTGTGTCCTAGAGTTAAGAGTATCTATGGTTTGTCTCACCTTCTGATTTCATCTTATTTTATTTTCCTCCCTTCCTCTATGCTTTCCATATATGAGTGAGATCATATGATAATTGTCTTTCTCTGATTGACTTATTTAGCTTAGCTTAATACCTTCTAGTTCCATCCACATTGTTGCAAATGGTAAGATTTCAATTTTTTTTTTTAAGATTTTTTTTTTATTTATTTGACAGAGAAACACAGCGAGAGAGGGAACACAAGCAGAGGGAATGGTAGCGGGAGAAGCAGGCTCCCTGCAGAGCAGAGAGCCCGATGCGGGGCTCGATCCCAGGCCCCTGAGATCTGACCAGGGCCGAAGGCAGCCGCTTAACGACTGAGCCACCCAGGCGCCCCAGATTTCAATTTTTGATGGCTGAGTAATACTCCATTATATACATATGTGTGTGTGTGTGTGTTAAATCTAGTTTGGGTCTATAGTTGCTTGAATCTTTATTCTCTCTTAAATTATGTATTACATCCCAACCTATAACATCAAATAAAAATCATAAGTATCATTTATTTTTATTTCAGTCCAACAACACAGAAGAATTAAATGAAATAACAGCTGGGTTTTAGAAATCACTATGCCACTCCACAGGTGGTAGGACTTGGACCATATCACTCATATATGATATTTATTTATTTTTTCATATGTAAAATGAATATCTCAGGTTAGAGGATTTCTAAAGCCACCATATATACCTTCCTCATTCTAGAATTCAAGCCTTTCTAAACAATCCTTCATCATCTATTAGCAGCTCATTTGATAACACTCATATAAAATGACAAATTATGGTGTAATGAGTAGGCGGGAAGTGTGTGCCCTCCCCGCCCAAACACAAGCTTGTTTGTAAATATGCAAACTTCACATTCATCTCTATGAGGCCCCATTTGTCTTTTGGCATTTCTGATGAGTAAAACAACTCCAAGCCAATTTGGAACAAGCAAAATATGCTATCATGAGATATTTGTTTTCTCAAATGATTGTACTCACAAAGTCTCTCTTTCTCCCGCCCTCTCTCTCTTTCAGTCTCTTGTTTCTGAATAATTATCAGAAAGCTGTGGCTCTGGGATAACACAGATTCCAACCAAACCCATGGAGATGGAGAGCTAATGCACGCAGACCACGTCAGAGAGGAAAGGGAATAGTTGGGGAGGACACACGGGAAAAGGGCAAGAAAGATTGTGACCCACAGAAACCAAATCCCCTCCCTCTTCCCATTCGCTGAAATTTTCAAGCCAAAAATACCCACAGTACCAGCTCCAGATGGAGAGAGTGGCCTGTTTGCCATCTGCAGATACGAAGCAGCCCAGTGAAGTTGCCATTTAAAGGTGAAAGTCCTCAGAAATAGAGCTAAATAATGTATGTTGGAATTGATGTGGTACAGACCCTGTGGGGCTGCCTCTCTTTGGGTGCGTGTGGTTCTTGGAATGAAAGTGAAATTCTCTGACAACTAGAAAAGAAGTGCAGGGCCTCTGCAGGGCAGTAAATAGAAGAAGTGGAAAATCACACATTATTGAGGAGGAGGTGGAAGGGAATCGACATTTGCCCTGTGACATTTGGAGATTTTATGGGCCTAAACATAGAACTTCACCCACAGAAGCCAGGAAGTCCCCATTCAGAGATGTCACATGTTGCCTAATTAAAGATTAGGACCAATTCAGAAGGCCAGCTGGGAAAATGCTGCTGAGCATTGTTATTCTTGAGATTCTGTGATCAGGATCATCCTCCAGGGGATGAGGGAGAAGCAAAGGATACTGGGTGATACCCCATTGTCCTCATCCCCACCTCCCTATGCAGAGTGCTTAGGAAAGGATGTGGACTTTGCAGTCAGAAAGACCCAATTTTGTATCTCTTCCCTACTCTTCACTGTCTAGGTGGCCTTGGGAATGTTTCTTAAGCCATTTATTCTCAGATTTCCCCATTGGTAAGCTAAGGATTGGAGGGACAGCCAACATTGTGCCAGGTACTGCTGTGAATGCTTCAGAGACATTAACTCATTTAATTCCTATAGCAGCCCCAGGAAGAAAGTCTTGTCATTAACGCTATTTTACAAACAGGGAGGAAATAGAGTCACAGAGAGATTGAGTGACTCACTCAAGATCACACAGCTAATCAATAAGCAGCAGGGCTGTGAGTTCTGGAAATCGAGGTCTGGAGTAGCCAGCTACAGCACATGGTACTTCTGATCCCGGAGGGGATGTTGGAAAGCTCCCAACACAGTGGTTCATATTGGCAACTCAACAAATACTGGCATATTGGCTTTCCTTCTAATCAATCGTGTATTCATTTAATAAATATTTATGAAGATGCTATTATGTGTCTGAAATCATGCTGGATAATAATAGTGCTTTTACTCTGTATTAACTCGTTTACTTCTCATAATTCTCAGCACCTCTGATACCAGTGCTGATGTCCTTTGTGGTTCCCTCTGCTGCAAATGGTTTCCCCGCATATGGCTGCCTGCTTTACTCCCATGCCATTCAGTTCTCTGAGGGGCTTTCCCTAAACATCATATGTGAAACAATGAACTTCGTCAACACCTCTCTGCTGATCCTGCTCTATTTTCCTTTTGAACATATGAAACATGTAGCATTTTCCCATCTATCCCTCTATTGTTTGTCTTTCTCACAGTGATGGAAGCTTCATTAGAGCAGGAATTTCACCTGTTGTGCTCAGCCCTGTCCCATATTGCCAGCCCCTGGTGGACACATATTTGATGTGTAAATGAATGATGGTCTCCATTTCACAGTTGCTTGAGTGGAGACAGAGAAGTTCCTGAAATGGCCCAAGGTACAAAGCTAGAAAGTGCCAGAGGTGGGCTCCAAAAGCAGGGCAGCCCCACTGGAGCTGGTGTTCTTCCTACTATGCCATCTTGGGGGATGCTCCTGTCCTCAATGCTCATTCCAGGGTGCAATGATGGATAGGCTCATACACAAGAACTCTAGTGTATGATGCATGTGTCCATTTGCCCAACATGCATGGAGCACCTGCCGGTCATAAGTACCATGGCTTTCACTGTAGGGACTCACAACCCCATAAGACAGTCTCTGCTTTCACAAGACTTAGGATTTAATGGGCTGAATAGGCTTTACACAGTCCAGAAAAATACAGGACAAATGAAAAGGATATACATTAACTGAAATTAAAAGTTGTATGTACAGAGCATCTAAAAAAGAATGTATTGTTTTAAAGAATCAGGGTGGTAGAAGAGTCAACATAGGAGGCGGTATTTTATTCAGTCTTTTGCATTCTGTGGGAAGAAGGGTAGGGGCTATAAGCAGAGTTTATAGCCAGACAAAATGACCTGAAGGATGAAAAAAAAAAAAAATACAACCCAGTAATCTTTTTAAGAATTTTATGGAAGGAAAAGAGACATAAAAAAAAAAATATAGTGTTGAGACAATATCATGAAGTTATTTAATTTCCATGCTAGGGAGTTTGCACTTTACTCTGTTGATTATATAGCATTGGGGGAGGTCTTCATGGGGGGGGCAGTGCTATCTTTGAAAGACATTACTGGTAGAAGGTAAGAAATGTAAGCATGGGAGATAAGTACAATTATCTAGGAAACAGGATGGAGACTTGAAGACCTAGGAGACCAGGAGCGAAGAAAGAACAAGTAAGAAGTTGCATCTGAATGAGGAGGTCTGATCCCTCTGCTTCCACCTTCGAGAATCAGAGAGACAAAGGAGTTCAAGAGTTTGCATTTTGAAAACTGGCTGTATGAGTTAGTAACTCTTTTAAGTGAAATTGTCAACACAGAAGGAAGGGAGGGATCTGAAAGGATAGCTGGAGGGTAGGCAGCTAATCCATAGAGGAAGGGCCAGAACTGGGCCAAGAAAGCAAAGGCAGAATGGGCAGCCCACTGCTCCTAACCTGATTTCTTCAGTGGTTCCTGCACTTTCCCATTGTCCCTTACACCATGGCACCTGCAGAAAATGGTAATATTTGTAGGACACACAGGGGAAACAGATGAAGCTGGTCCTGTCCTGAAAACCTCAGACTGGCAGACTCTATCACCCAAACCTCGGCCCCTGGAACTTTGGCCACCTACTAAACATTCGGGGCCACAGGACACCAGCCAGAAAGCACTGTCATACAGGATTTAGAGTTCAGGGAGCTTTATTTATAAATAAGCAGGTAGTTCTCAATTTAAAGGGAATGTTCTACTCCCCTTGCAGAGACTTTCCATGGGCTTTAGCTTTTCTATCAACTTGTAGACAGCTACAAACACTTCTGGGGGAAAAGAAATACTGTATGAAAAATGGTATTTTTATTTTGGAGGCTGGTAATCATGTGATTTGACTAAGGGTTGTTCTGTGCTTGTATCCTTTATTGAAATACTTATAACTTATCTTTTGTGATGGGCTATCTGGAACTTAGGGAAATTTTTAATAGGAACAGTTGGCAATAGTTACAGTTCACTAATCCTTTTTTTCTTTTCTTCATTTCTCTTTTCTTTTCTATTCTTTTTTTCTTTTCTTTTCTTCCTTTCAACTCCTAGAGACTATTAAGGCTTCAAGCCCACAATTGTGGGCTTAGAACATTTGAAATGTTTAGGAAGAAATTTTTTCTCTCTTTAAAAGTTGTATTTATTTTCTGCATAATGGGAAAAAGAGGCTACCTCATTCACCCTGCTCCAATGAAGTCATAAACACATGTTTGGACATCACCTTGGATGATCATCTCGACCTTAAGGAGATAATGAAAGGATCAGAGTATCTGCCTCTTTTCAAGCCTTGAGTTTCTGGTGAACCTCAGTGTGTCTGCCTTAACTCTCAGTGAGTTCTGTCAGCTTGAGGTCTACAATCAAATGGGGTTATGGGGAGCAAAAGAGTCCCATCTTTGGTGGAAGAATGAAAGCAGTGCAGATCATTTTTGAATGTTCCTTGGCATTGTCTTGGGTAGGAAGTATGGGACATTATTGCTTTCACTTAATGTCCTGAATCAAAGAAAAGCTTGACTAAGGGAATCCAACCCTAAGTTTTGGATACATCTAGAACACTTGAGGAGGTCACTGCTCTTCATCATCTTCATCACAAAAATAATGAAATTGGACTAATCACTGGGGCTTCTCAGTGACCCCCTGGTGGAGATTGCCAGAATGTGGGAGTGGGGCCAACAAGACAAGGTGGCCACAAGTAGTCTGTCCCAACGCCAGCAGAGCAGCCCCACTGTCCTCTGCAGGGTACTGAGGGCTTCCCGGTAAGATCTTATTTGAATAAAAGGACCATCTACTTTAAACACCTTTGGAAGTGATCACACTCAACAATAGCTAAGGGTCGTGTGGTTTATCCGGGGCAGTGGCATCCAATTTTAGTTTCCTCCCCCAGAAGCCTGAGCTGAGTTCAACAATCAAAGTATTCTAAACATCATAACTGAAAATGTTGAAGTCCTTTGTTGGTTCCATAAAAAATTCCCAAAAGAAGTTATTCTGAAATTTAGCCTCTCATTGTTTCATAAGGTTCCTACCAACTGCGTTTTTGGTAAACATTAACAGGTCCACCGTGTAGCTTAAGGAATTCTATATTTTGAAGATATTCAAGCCCACTGCTGAATTCCCCAGCAGAGAACATTCTCACACACAATCAGTAAAAATCTAAATATATGTTTACCTTATATGAATGTTTATTCTGGCTGATGAGGATATATATTAGTGTTTCTCCATATCTTTTTTTTTATAATTTTAAAATTTCATAGCCCACCATTCAAGCTTCTATGTTTAAAAACTAAATATTCATTAAGGCAGGGCTTGTGGTATATTGTGCTTGCTTGCAATTAATTCAGTCTCCACTGCAATTAATTCAGCTTCCAACAATTCACCCTGGAATCATTCGGCCACTAGCAGAGTCTCCCTTAGTATGAGGAGACAATGAAGCAGACATGTGTGAACAAAGGATTGGACTGGGTGAGCCTTAGAAACACAGAGGACACACAGAGTCTCTTTCTAGCAAAGGGAAAATAAGAAAAAGGTGATGGTGGTGGGGAATAAAATAACAAACAATTAAATTTTATCCCCTCTGGTCATGTTGAATAGCAGCCCAGGAAGCAGGGCATGGAGACCAGAACTGATTGATGGAGAAGACAAAAGATATTTTGACCGAAACTGAGCAGAAGAGGGAATCGCAGGTTTGTGTATCCAAGGGAAGCATGGGATGCTGGGAAGCTAGACACCAAAGCAACAAACACAGCCCAAATCTCTTAGAAACACTTGGGAAAAGAGATAAGAGACTAATGTGTACACTGAAGTCAACCCAAAATTCTCAATCTCCAGAGTACCTCGAGCAGTCCATATAGATAGTGCTTACGAGAATATCCAAGATGAAGCACTACCCATATAGTTTGCTTGAGGTACTCTGGAGACTAAAATCTAGGAAACAAACTGGGAATTGCTGGAAGGGGAGTGGGCGGGGGGATGGGGTAACTGGGTGATGGGCATGAAGGAGGGCACTCGATGGAATGAGCAGTGGGTGTTATATTCAACTGACAAATCACTAATTCTACTCCTGAAACTATATGTTAAATAATTGAATTTAAATAAAGAATTAAAAAAAAAAATAGGGTATCCCAGAGTATTTCCTGCTTGCTGAAGTTCTTAAAATAACTTTCTGTCAAGAGGGCTTATCCTCAATTTCAGGAATTAGCAGAAGGTCTGAGAAGAAAAACTCTGCCACCTGACAGTTTTCTTTGAAGACAGTACCCAGAGGGACTTTGTGAAAATCTGAACAGCATGATGGGATGATCCTCGATATCCTCTGGTGCAAAATTAGCCCCTCTGGACAGTTTCTAGGATGGAACTTACTACATCGTGTTATAATTGTTGAATTCCCTGACAAACTCACCTACTAAAGGCCAAGAAATGATATTTTTCATGTGTTGTCACAATACCTGGTATAGTGCTTGGCACATTGAATATTTATAACATGGTTTTCACTGATGAATGATTTATGGCATACTTAAGGAGAGCTGCATGCTTACGTTGTCCAAAATCCATTCTCCCTCAATGCTACATGGCCTTTCACAAGCCTTACTTCTTCTTATCTATGTATTTGCAAAATGAGGCTAATGCATCCATCATTTCTTGACATGAGTCATTTCAGTTGACATAGCTCAGACAGGCCCATCTTGCAAACAGGAACTGTGGCTGTGTGCCATTGGCTGGTAGGGTGGTAATAAATTAACTGTCTACAGCCCAAACAAGAATTGAAAATTCAGTTCCTTCTTCTGGTTGGATTTTCTAGCTGTTTTAGAGAAAATAATCCTAAAAAGGGTTAAAAAGAGCATTCTTATGCCTCTGGACCCTGAGTTAGCAAAGAGAGAGCCAAGTATTTTAGCAAACAAGCAGCATAAAGAAAAATCCACCAAGTAAGGGCAGGGGTTCAGTGCTAATCTAGCTGCTTAGAAAGAGAAACACTAGCGCAAAGCCAATGGAACAGAGACAGAAGAAAAGGTTTAGTTTATGGGGAGGTGGTGGTGAAAATGACAGACATTGAAACAAAAATCGAGACTCAGACACACAAATAGCAAAGACAAAGCCCGTTCTTTAATACTTATTTTGCAACTACTATCCCAAGCACTGTGGTAAGTACTCTAGACAGAGACATGAAAAGATAGGGCTCTGCTTTGGAGGCACACACATGATTGCCAAGGGAAGAAAACCAGGGAGCTGTGGTAGAAGCCAAGATTGGGAGTAATTACAGAGGGTCTTGGAAAGTTGAGGTCAGAGGGCATGTGTTCTGAGCAGAAGAGGGGGGAAATGTTCACAGCCACAAATTTGGGAAAGTGTGTGACACATAGGGGATAGTCGGGTCATCTGAGAAGAGGATGGGCAAGGGAATAACTAGAACAGAAGCCGGGCACCCCTTAGGTTTCATATGAAGAATTTTCAACATTTATCTCCGGTCAAGACAGGCTGTGAGCTATTTTAATCAATCATGTCTGTGTTTTAGAAGGAGGGGGACATTTTGAGAGGTAGAAATGGACATGCAGAGGAAGAAATGGAAACATACACGTTTCCTGTCTAAGAGTGCAGTTCGATTAGTGGCAAAATTAATTTGATCAGCGTCCCAACTCCAAACACCTAAATAGCCAATGTGCACACTCTTGTGAAATTCTCAAGTCTGTTATGAGTTATTCTCATTCCTTGGAAGTCTGGGGATAGAGTTGTGTATTCTCAATCTGATGTCCACATAGATTTCCTGTTGGGCTGGCCTCTGGGTGGTAGAGAGAGAGGAAGAGTGTGGCCCAGCCAGATAGCAAACTCCTGCCCAAACTTCAGTCAGGACCTGGCCCTCATGCCTGACAGATCCTCACTGCCAGCCTGTCTTGCTGCCCTTGCCAGCAGCCACGTGGCAGTGTTTTAGTGAATTGCCACATTTGACTGACCCAGTGTAAGAAGCCCTTTTATTCACTTTTATTTTCTAGAAGCAGATTCAAGAGGCCACTACAAGACTTCCTGGTAGCAAAGACGCATCAGCTGGGCTTTGGAGCAAGGGAGAGAGCCAACAGCTTGGGGACTTCACCTAACAACACACCAAGTGCTTACTGGGAGCTCCTTGAGTCAGAAGGCATCTAGGTAAGCTGGGGTTCAAGCTCCAACACCCCCCTTTCTGGGTATATGACCTTGATCAAGTTAAAGCCTCTATACTTATTTCCTCACTGGTGAAGTATAGATAATGATGGCATATACTCAACAATGTCGCAAGAAGACTAAATGACATAATGAGGGTTGACATAGTTCCTGGTGCGTGGTAAGCACTTAATAAATGTTGGCATTTAATAAATTCTCTTTATTATTTGAGAATGGTGACCACATATTAATTTTGTATCCCAGAACCTGGCAGAACACTTGATACCCACTTGGCACTTGACCTTTTGTTACCCAAAGCTCTAACAGACATCAGATTCCAAAAAAGGCTCTAGTCTCAAGTGTAAATGGGAGCTATCTACACTTACTTGACATGCCATTGTGCACAGTACACCTGACAATTTAAAAATAAAGACCCTAACCTGTCTTTATGAATAAGGCAAGCTGCCAGTTTGCATTGGTTTCTCTAGAATATTTAGATGTTTTGTGGTCTTCTAAAAAATTAGAATGTCCACCTGCATCAGGACCTCAAGAGCCACCATCAGCACTGATCCCAACAGGTGTGTTATGGCCATGTATTGGTAAAGAAACTGAGCCTCAAGATCAGAGAGCTGGTAAGGAGCAGGACCGGGACCCGGAGTGGAGAACCCAGATTCCAATTTCAAGTAGCATAATTTCATTTTCTCCCTCCAACATGATGTTCCTGAAGAAGTAACACAAAACAAACAAACTTTCTATATATTGCCTAAGTACCCTGCTAAGTAGAATAAATTGAATGTCTTCTGAATATAAAATTTCAAGGTACTGCTTCTTTTTTTAAATTCTTATATTCCCTTTATATATGCTATGGAGAGTCTTTGGTCAGTGCATCTGAGCTGAGAGCAGACCCCATCCACGTAAAAGTAATTTGCTTGTGAAAATAGATTTCAATGTTTTCTCATAAAACCTCAATATTATTTCATGTCTGTACAGCAAGATGAAGACTGGCTTCTAAAGGATAGTGTGTCTCAGATTTACAAGATGTCTTCAAATAATGACAAATAATGCCATCTCATCAACTGTTCCACCTTGACCTCCTCCCTAGAGGACCACAATGCTCTCCTCTCTGGATGCCGGGCTAATGAATGGGTAAGCTCTTCACCATCTAATATCACACTGAGGTTTTACAAATGCAAATCATTTTTGCATTTGTAAATGCAAAAGGTCAATGGCTTCCCATTCACATTCCTGAGCACAGCCTCTGATGCCCTAACTGATTTGAACACTGGGGTTTTCTTTCCTGTGCCATTCGCCCCTAGGCATGCTGACCTTCTTTTGTTCCTTGAATGAGCCAAGTCTGCTTCTCCCTCTTAGACTTAGCACATGATCATCTCTCTGGCAGGCTTTTCCCCAGATCTTCAGAAGTCTCACCCCTCCTGATCACTCCGGTTATGCTCAAATGTTCTTTTGCTCAAGTGTTATTTCCTCAGAAAGGCCTTTCCCTTCTTGCTCCTCTCCCAATCATTCCATCTACATGAGCCCTCTGCCATCTTTCCTATCACCCTGTGAATCGATAAGGGCAAGGCAGGTCATGCTGCAGGAGAAAAACAACCTTCCAAACACAGTAGCTTACCATATCCAAGATTGAGTCCTTGCTCGCTCCCATACTGCAATATTGTGACTTATAAAAAATACATATTTGGTCATGCAGATTACATATATGTGCATATATATATTTCCCATATATATTTGGTCTTTGTCCACAGTTCCTGGATCACAGCTCCCCCAAACCCTTGAGATCCCCCCAAGTATTGAGAGGAATAAATGTGTCTTATGTTATGCTAATGAGGTAAATTTAGACTGTATTTAAGGATGGAGGCTGGTTGCCTCCTTATTACTCTCACAACCATGTGATTAGACGTTCTGAACTTTCAGTCCCACTCTCTGATCTCCAGGGAAGTTAGAGGTTGGCCAATGATTTAACCTGTCATACCCGTGTAAGGCAGCCTCCATAAAAACCCAAGAGGACAGGGTTCTGAGAGCTTCTGGTTTGGTGAATACGTGGAAATGTAGGGAGAGTGGTGCTCCCAGAGAGCACAGGGAAAACTCCATGCCCTTCCTCAGACCTTGCCTTGTGCATCTCTTCCAGCTGCCTGTTCCTGAGTTACATCTTTTTTAAAATAAATCAGTAATCTGTTGAGTAAAGAAATGTTTTTGGGTTCTGTGAGCCTCTCTAGCAAATCAATCATACCCAACAAAAGGGGACATGGGCATCTCTGATTTATACCCAGTTGTTTAAAAGTATAGGTCACAACTGGTGCTTGTGATTGGCATCCAGAGTTGGAGGAGGATGTTGGAACCTTCAGTTTGTAGCTGGTGGGTCGGAACACAGGTACCAGCCTGGACTTGTGACTGGCATATGAAGCAGGAGGGTGAGGCAGTCTTATAGGACTGAACCCTTAATCTGTGGAATCGGGTCCAATCTCTGGATAGATTATATAGGAATGGAGCTGAATTTTCAGACACTTGGCTGGTGTCTAAGAATTGCTTGGCATTTTACGGAAAACCATCCCGTGATCTTCAACACACACACTAGGATTGGAAGTTGGTTTACTTACCCCATCACAAGTCATCTGTGGGCTCTGCTCCAATGTTTGCTCCTTTAGGAACGAGGATGGCAGTTCATCCACCATTTACACATCACTATTCACTACAGCAGGGAGACAGAGACAGGAGCGTGGACAGTTCAAGCCTTGGCTCCTAAAGCTTTCACCCAGTAGTGATGCCTGTCATTTCTGCTCAGGTTTAACTGGTCAAAGTGAATCGTCACAGACATACATAACTCAGGAGGGCGGGAAGGCGCCATTCTCACATGAGTCCAGAGAGAGGACTGAAAGTATTCGTAAACAGCATTAATGACGACCATAGTCTGCTTCATTCTTCCTAATAGCGCGTATTAGTAACTGAAATTATATTTATTCCTTTGTAACCTGGTTATGGTCTGGTCCCCTGCTAGAACCAAGTCTCCAGAAGGCAAGGACGCATGCTTTCAAATTCACTGTTGCACCCTTAGCATCCTGAACAGTATCCGGAACAGAATAGATGCTCAACACATATTTGTTGATTACTAAAGCGCTCTTGAAAATAGCAAGAGGGCTCCCATTGAAAAATCAGGCTTAAGCATCAGGTAAATATTGGATGTTCTCTTAGAAAACTCTGTAGAGCTATAATTCAACAAAGTTTTTAACCACTTATTTATTAAATGTATCCATCCAACCATTTAGTCATTACTTGGCAAACATAACCGAGTCTCTGCGAGGTGACCAGCACCGTGCTGAGTGCTGTGTTTGGCATGATGAAGAGGATGGAGTTCTTGGCCTCAAGGTGCTAATCATCTAGTTAGGGAGATAGGCAAGTAAACAAATGTGATGCAAAGTGTTCGACACCAAAACGGAAATGACAGATTCTCTTCGAATTATTTGAAGGGGTGCTTTGCCACGCCCACCACCAACACATACACATACAGGTATGACAAAAGTACAGATTTAGACTGACTAAGTTAGTCCATCAATCTGGATGTTTCTCTCAGGGCTAACTTCTAACAACGTTGTCCCAATCGTCCATCAAGAGAAAATCGCTGAACTTTCCAGACATGAGCTCATAAACAGCATCTTGTTGGCTCGGGCGGTGCACGGACAATAATGGGGGGTGAACGGATTCTCTTGAACTGCGTGAAGCAGAGATTTTTTTAAAAATCCAGCATCCAGGGCGCCTGGGT
>JAQQSY010003934.1:0-12636 GCA_028646535.1 Procyon lotor
TGAGCTCCCCAGTGTCTCCTCATGATTCCTTGTCTAGTGGATGAGGTACTTCTGCCTGCTGTGCAGTGTAGACTCCTGAATCCAGACAAACTGTGTCTTACCCTCAATGGCTTTCAGCAGAACCACCGAGCACCAATCACACCTCAGCCCCGTGGTTCACGGAACTCCAGACTCCACCCACAGTGGCCCAGGACCCTGCACAGTGATCTCTCCGAAAGTGTGTCTGCCTGCAGAGCAGGGAGGTAAGAGCAGTATTTCCAATATAGGAGGATAAATGGGTTTTGGTTTTTTTAACATTTTATGTAAGAGATTGGTGAGTTAGTGTCTGAGGAAAGGCGAATGATATTTCTAGAAGAGTCAGTGCCCAAAAGGGGTTACCTAGAACTTTGAAGAATCACA
Source organism: Procyon lotor (assembly GCA_028646535.1). Lineage (NCBI taxonomy): Eukaryota > Metazoa > Chordata > Mammalia > Carnivora > Procyonidae > Procyon > Procyon lotor. The sequence continues at coordinate 400 of JAQQSY010003934.1, forward strand.
AGGAAGAGTGACACCATTCCCTTAATCGCATTGTGTGACAGACAATGTGAGAATTCAATTATATAAAAATACTGATAAAGGAAAATTATCTGATAGCATGCATTGGGTATTGAAGAAGTAAGTACACCTTCTTGAAATTAAAAGAGTCCCAGAAACCAAGACAGACAGTCACCAGCTGCATAAAAAATGATTCTAACCATAATTTGCTTGGCGAAAAACGGGAGGTAGCATACTGTCCTCTCTGAGATGACTTTCACTTCTCCACCTCTCCTGTGTAATTCGTGGACCCTGCTCACCCACAGGGCTGAGTCCGACTGGGCCACTCGTTGCTGTTCAAAGTCAATGTTGTCTTCTTTTCTTTCTCTTTTTGTTTCTTAGGGTTTCCTCTCCTCTTCTTCTCTTCATTCTTGTTCTCTCCACTTTCAGCAGAGATACATACATGAAAAGGTAGTAAACCTGGGATATCGAGATAGTTCCAAGGCCATTAAGTTGGGAGATTTTATTCATAACAGTTGACAGCAGATAATGGGGTGTTTTCTGTTGAGTTTCCACGGTCACAATGCCCAGAAATACTCCTATTCTGGTACCTGTGAAGAAGTATCTGTATGATGGATTTCTAGAGACACGGCCTCCAGATGTCTGAGGTTGATATGAAATGGCAGAACCTAAAACCTGAGATTAACTTTACACAAACCCTGTCCCCCCTCTTCCCTACCTTTGTTATCTATTGGACTGGCTCACGTGACTTCTGTTCTCTTCACTGTTCAAGTTGGACCATCAGAAAGTGTTTGTTTCTTTTAAGGTCTAGAGTGCCCCCTAGAGGACTGACGAGGTCGGCAAAAACACTTCAGATCAAGCCACACAGCAGTAATGGCCCCCAGCTCCACTCATTCCAAGTTTCCTGATGAAGGAAATGCAAATGGTCAGAAAAGAAGATAACTGCTTAGATTGAATGAGAATTACAAGTGAACCAAACCAACTTTTTTTTTTAAGATTTTATTTATTTATTTGAGAGAGAGTGAGTGAGAGAGAGAGTATGAGAGGAGGGGAGAAGGTCAGAGGGAGAAGCAGACTCCCCATTGAGCTCGGAGCCCATTGCGGGACTCGATCCTGCGACTCCAGGATCATGACCTGAGCCGAAGGCAGTTGCTTAACCAACTGAGCCACCCAGGCACCCCCAAATCCTACTTTTAAAATGGAATTGCATGGAAATTTACATCAGAAAATAATTTAGTAAGTCTCATCTTGCGCTATTTATTTAATTTCTTTACCTTAGTCAAAAAACATAAATATTTCTTGAGCTTTTAGTTTCAGTGGGGTAATTTACTAGATGTTTAGAATATATAAAGGTGTAATGGAATATTATTCCACCCATAAAGAGGAATGAAATCTTGCCATTTGCAACGACATGGATGAAGCTAGAGAGTATAATGCTGAGGGAAATAAGTTAGTCAGAGAAAGACCAATACTATATAATGTCACTCATACAGAATTTAAGAAACAAACCAAACAAGCAAAGGGGGGAAATAAGACAGAGAGAGACAAATCAGGAAACAGACTCTTAATTAGAGAGATCAAAGAGATGGTTACCAGAGGGGAGAGGATTGGGGAACGGTTCAATAGCTGAGGGGATGAAGCAGTGCCCTTGTCCTGATGAGCACTGAGTGTTCTGTGCAAGTGTTGAATCGCTATATGGTACACCTGAAACTAATACAACACCGTATGTTAACTAACTGGAATTTAAACAAAGACTGGAGTGAAGTGAGATACCACCTCACACCAGTCAGAATGACTAAAATTAACGAGTCAGGAAATGACAGGTGTTGGTGAGGACGTGGAGAAAGGGGAACCTTCCTACACTGTGGGTGGGAATGCAAGCTGATGCAGCCACTCGGGAAAACAGTATGGAGATTCCTCAAAAACTTGAAAATAGCGCTAAGCTATGACCCAGCAATCGCACTACTGGGTATTTACCCTAAAGATACAAATGTCGTGATCCAAAGGGGCACGTGCACCCCAATGTTTACACCAACAATGTCTACAATTGCCAAACTATGGAAAGAGCCTAGATGTCCATCAACAGATGAATGGATAAAGAAGATGTGGTATAAATGTACAGTGGAATATTATGCAGCCATCAAAAATGAAATATTGCTATTTGCAATGACATGGATGGAATTAGAGGATATTATGCTAAGCGAAATAAGTCAGAGAAAGACAAGATCATATGATCACATTGATATGAGGAATTTGAGAAACAAGACAGAGGATCATAAGGGAAGGGAAGGAAAAATAAAACAAGGTGAAACCAGAGAGGGAGACAAACCATAAGAGACTCTTAATCTCTCAAATCTCAGGAAACAAACTGAGGGTTGCTGGAGGGAAGGGGGTAGGGATAGGGTGGCTGGAGGGTGGACATTGGGGAAGGTATGTGCTATGGTGAGCGCTGTGAATTGCGTAAGACTGATGAATCACAGACCTGTACCCATGAAATAAATAATTCATTATATGTTAATTTAAAAAAAAAAGCCTTGGGAAGCAGTAACATTAGGCCAAGAAATAATAATGAGTGCATTTTATTACCCAAACTTGGATGGACAGAATATAATAAGAGTTGGAGGTGAGATTTTCACAAAGGACCAAAGACTATTTCCTAGAACAGGCAGTTCACAAAAAAGAAATGCACTATTTTGACTATTGCATTAAGAGCTGATTCAGGAGGTAATGGTAAATGAGTCTGAAACCAATTAAATTAAAAAGAACCTTTTCTGAAGGGGAAAAAAAAAACTGTGAGTGAATTAGTGAATGAATGAATGGATTGAATTTTTAAAAGAATATATGAAAGAGGATAACACTAGTTTATGATCTACAGGGAAAACAAAACTGTACACAACTATAATAGGGTCAAGGAGCAGGACTCAGAGGAGTGAAAACTAAAAACTATCTGATCTCAGAGGAAGGAGAAATGCTTGTACTTCAAGTGGCCTGGACAAAATGTTATGTAGAAGGTGACCATTCTCTCCTTTCCCCTTTGTGGTGACAAGAATAGAAGGGAATATGCATAAACCTTTATGATGGCTTTTATGACTTTTTATTACTTTTAACAAAAGCAAGAATTTGTGAATGGATGAATTATTAAAATCCTTATTACCTATAGACTAAAATCCCTTTGGACTACCAACCCCAGTTCTGACCCTTTTGTCACTTACTACCCTAAGTCGTTCTTCATCTAGATAATTTGGAGTTGATGTCTCGAGGTATTTTACTAGATTTTGGTCACTAGGAAACGGATAGTATTTTATTTTATTTATTTTGTTATAATACAAATAAACATTTTGGGTATATCTTTCTGTGAGTCTTCCTAAAGTAAATATATAAGTCATTAAAAAATACTTAAAAAAACAAAGAAGATTGCAACCATATTGGTAAAGTGAGGCAGTACAATACAGACATTGCTTTTTTCTATTATTTTTTATTATGTTCAGTTAGCCAACATAGAGTACGTCATTAGTTTTTGATGCAGTGCTCAATGATTCATTAGTTGCATGTAACACCTAGTGTTCATCACAACACGTGTCCTCCTTAATACCCATCACCTGGTTACCACACACCCCCCCTTCTGTAAGCCTCAGTTTGTTTCCTGAGTCCAGAGTCTCTCATGGTTTGTCTCCCTCTCTGATTTCTTCCCATGCAGTTTTCCCTCCTTTCCCCTGTGGTCCTCCGTGCTACTCCTTATGCTTCACATATGAGTGAAACCACATGATACTTGTCTTTCTCTGCTTGACATATTTCACTTAGCATAATCCCCTCCAGTTCCATCCATGTCAATGCAAATGGTAGGTATTCATCTTTTCTGATGGCGGAGTAATAGTCCATTATATACATGTGCCACATCCTCTTTATCCGTTCATCAGTTGAAGGACATCTAAGCTCCTTCCACAGTTTGGCTATTGTAGACATTGCTACTGTGAACATTGGGGGGCATGTGCCCCTTATTTCACCACATCTGTATCTTTAGGATAAATACCTAGTAGTGCAATTGCTGGGTAGTAGGTTAGCTCTATTATTAATGTCTTGAGGAACCTCTATACTGTTTTCCAGAGTGGCTGTAGCAGCTTGCATTCCCAACAGTGTAAGAGGGTTCCCCTTTCTCAACATCCTCTCCAACACTTGTTCTTTCCTGTTTTGTTAATTTTTGCCTTTCTAACTGATGTAAGGTGGTTTCTCACTGTGGGTTTGATTTGTATTTCAATGATGGCTAGTGATATTGAACATTTTTTCATGTGTCTATTAGCCATTTGTATGTCTTCTTTGAAGAAGTGTCTGTTCGTGTCTTCTGCTCATTTTTTTGACTGGATTACTGTTTTTTGGATGTTGAGTTTGAAAAGTTCTTTATAGATCTTGAATACCAGCCTTTTATCTGAAATGTCACTTGCAAATCTCTTCTCCCATTCCATGGGTTGCCTGTTTGTTTTGTTGACTGTTTCCTTTGCTGTGCAGAAGTTGTTTATCTTGATGAAGTCCCAAAAGTTCCTTTTTGCTTTTGTTTCCCTTGCCTTTAGAGACGTATCTTGAAAGAAGTTGCTGTGGCCAATGTTAAGCACCTATGTTCTCCTCGAGGATTTTGATGGATCCCTGCCTCCCATGTAGGTCTTTCGTCCATTTTGAGTTTATCTTTGTGTGTGGCATAAGAGAACGGTCCAGTTTCATTCTTCTGCAGGTGGCTTTCCAATTTCCCCAGCACCATTTATTGAAAAGACTGTCTTTCTTCCATTGGATCTTCTTTCTTGCTTTGTTGAAGATTAGTTGACCATAGAGTTGAGGGTCCATACTGGGGTCTCTATTACTTTTTGAACAACTTTGCTGACTCCTTTGCATTCTCCCAATCCCATGATTTGTGGCTCCCTGTGAGACATTGCAAAATAGGAGGTAGATAAATCTGTAGGATTTTACTCGCAGTGTCACCTATCAATCTATATTGTTAGGAAACATCAGTACAAGAGCATTCTCTATCACCATATTTTCTGGGTACTGAGAACGATCTCACTTGAGTTCTTACTTTCAGAAAGCCAACTGATCTATTTAACTGGCCAGAGTCCTCCCCAAGCCAGCCCTCTTCCTCCGTTCTGTTGCCCTCACTCCTTCATGTTCAATATCAGCCTGTGTCTATCACCTAATTTACTAGAAAAGAAACCAAGGCAGAGGTCTCTGGCCTCTCTTTTCCTTGCTCAGGTACATGTTTTCCTCCTCCTTTCTTCTGTTCCATTCTTTCTCTAATAAAATCTGCTCTAGACTGAAGCTCTCCCATCACCTCTCCTGCCACCCTCTGCCAGGAAGATACTGGACAGATGCCACCTTCTCAGGCACACCATGTGTATCTAGAAGTGTCATAGACACAGCAACTCCCACCAGGGTGCCTTGAACAACTTCTCAGCCTGGAATTTCACCGCAAAGATGAACAAGAGATCAATTCATCTGTAACTGTTTGTTTATTTTAAAGATTTATTTATTTATTTTGGAGGGAGAGAGAGACAGAGTCAATGGGGGAGGGGAAAAAGGACAGGGAGAAAGAGAGAGAAGCAGAATCCCAACACAGCATGCAGGGAGGGGTGTTTGGGTTCCATCACACAAACCTGAGATCCTAACCTGAGCAGATCAAGAGTCAGACACTTAACCTACTGGGCCACCCAGGCACCCCAGGGCCACTTCATTGTTATGTGGTTTTACCCTGAAATTCCTTATACCCAGGAGCTCTGGGCATCCAACTGTTCTCAGTGTCACTGAGGACCAGCTGGGGTTGGGCAATGTTACTCCTGCTGCCTGGGCTCTACTCGTTTCCATGACTTTGTACCAGCCACACACTGGGGGACAAACAAGCACAGACTGTGCTGGGACCAGAGTGGGTCAGGCAGAGATGCTCAGCATCCGGGCCCCTGTTCTGCTCAGGGTTTGCGCTCAGCTCCCCCTACAGTCCCCGTCACTGTGTCACTCAGGGCACAGTAGTACACAGCTGAATCTGACGCTTGCACTGAGCCTTTCTTCAAGTGGAAGGATTTTGATTTGATGTCCAAGGTAGCTTCAAATCCTTTGTTGCTTCCCTTCTCCTTGTCCCTCAAGGCTTTCAGGAGGAGCTCTAGACCTTCTCCCGGATACTGGACATACCAGAAAAGAGCAGGGGACCGTGTCGTTGAATACGTACAGTTCACAATCAGAGAAGCCTCTTCTGAGAGGGTCACTTGACCCTCCGTCTGAGTCACTGAGTCTCCATGGGTTTGTCCTGAGGAAAAAGAAAAGAGATGTGTGTCACCTTGGACATAAAACTCGTGGCTAAAATTCTACTTAAATCTTTTTGCTGACACCATGGAAGAAAGAATCCAAATATTAAGAAGCATTTTACTTACGGAGAACTAAGAGTACCACAGTCACGAAGCCTGAAAAACACTTCATCTCTGGAGCGTCACCTAAATAATGTTCCTCATTCTTACCATGAAGAAAGGTTGGAGTGACAAAGAAATGCTCAGTGCAAGCCCACATTTCACACAGGAAATGTGATTCTGGCAGGAAGCTGCACCCCCCTGGTGGACTGGGACGGAAATGCATGTACATTGGCCAGAGTCCTCCCCAGGTCAACCCTCTGTTTCATCCCTGACTTCATGAGGCACATGTCAGCCTTCAGGTGGCCCGTGGAAGTCTGAACAACAGCAATCCTCACCTCTCAGGTCTGTTTTGTTCTTAATACTCTACCTGATATGGAAGTTCTTTAACAAGGCATCCCAGTGCGTTTCTGTAGCTTGGAGGGTAACGACCTTCAAAAGCATCTTACTCCAGTACTTTATATTCTCACGTGTCCACGCGGGCCAGCCCAAAACCCACTGACTGCCAGAAATGCGTTTCGAGTTGAATATGAAAAAAATAACAGGAAGTCAAGCCATTGCTGACTGATTCTGTGTTTTGGGCACTTTACCTCAATATTTAGAACCGTGACTGTCAATTTTTAAGTACTTACTAAATATTTTTAAACCAAACAAAAATAATGAATAACCTTTAATTGATACACTATATTTACTTATTCCTAAACTATTGGCAATTGCAAGAAATACTACTTTTAGGGATGCCTGGGTGGCTCAATGGGTTAAAGCCTCTGCCTTCGGCTCAGGCCATGATCTCAGGGTCCTGGGGTCAAGCCCTGCATCCAGCTCTCTGCTCAGCAGGAAGCCTGCTTCCCCCTCTCTCTCTGCCTGCCTCTCTGCCTACTCTCTGTCAAATAAATAAATAAAATCTTTTAAAAAAGCATTTTAAAAATGCTATTTAATAGTCAAACATTGTAATAGTCAAATATTCCTGATTTTTAGAATAATTAAAAAGTGAAAAATAGGAATTTTAGACAGAATAAACTCATACATGGAGTCATCAAATCCCTATGGAATGATCTGAAAGTCTTATGTTCTCACAGTTTTATTGACTCCAACATAAGGAGACTAGTGTATGTGAATTAGGCAACGAATACGAATCCTATCTTCTTAACAGGTTTAGCCTCCAGGATGCTTTCTGTTATCATCCATCTGATGATAACATCCAATAATGTTTGTTGCCAAACATTAATTAAATAATTTTCCCCAAAAGGTAAGAAATCAGGATTATCAGGGAAAAGTTCTGGAAAGGGACACATCTTCTGTAAAGCCCTGTAAACATTTACTCTAGACTGATTAGGAAGCTTAGCTCAGCTGTTTCCTAGAGGAGATTCCCCACACATTCAGGTCGAGGAACATCACGAGTCCGGAGCCAACAGGGGAATGGTTTCCCAGATACATAGTGAAGTAAGAAATTCAGTCCTGGATACTGTTTCTGTTCATGTACCCCTTCACTTCCCCTTCACCTTCCAAATCACATTGTCAGAACCTGCCTCAAAATTATGCTAGAAAGCAATTTTAGACAAGCTGCTACAAACGCCTATTCAGATATGCAAAAATCAGGCGCGTGGGTGGCCTGTGCTTGGGCCTCTGCCTCCCGCTCAGGTCATGATCCCAGGGTCCTGCCATCAAGCCCCACATCAGGTTCCCTGTTCTGTGGGAAGCCTGCTTCTCCCTTTCCCACGCCCCCTGTTTGTGTTCCCTCTCTCGCTGTGTCTTTCTCTGTCAAATAAATAAAATCTTAAAAAAAAAATGATATTCTGAGACCATGCTAAATAGGTTGGATGATGCTGGTTGAAAATCAGCTGTATAACACTTGGATGCAGAAAATCATTATGTATATAACTTAAAAAAAAATACAGAGGCCGATGAAAGCCTACGGGAGTAATATTTAGCGTTTTACGTTACACAAGAAGACTTACACCGCAGTGAGGGAAAATAGTACATAGAATATTTGGATATTGAATGGCTTTATTATACATAATTTACATAATAATAAACTGCAACAAATTAAACAATTCTATATGATTTGATGGATATATGTATTTGTGAAGCCATCACAATTGGGAAAATGAACATATACATCACCCCAAAAGTTTCTTCATGTCACTTTGTAATCTTTCTCTCAATCCTCCTCATCCCCATTTCCAGGGAAACTTTCTGTCATGAATTAGTTTGCATATTTTGTAGTTTTGTATAAATGGAATCATATGCCGCTTTTGCCTGGCTTCTTCTCAGCATAATTATTTTGAGATTCTTCCATAGTCATAATTATCAAGACTTTGTTTCTTTTTTTTTTTTTTTAGATTTTATTTATTTGATAGAAAGACCACAAGTAGGCAGAGAGGCAGGCAGAGAAATAGTGGGGAAGCAGGCTCCCCGCTGAGCAGAGAGCCCAATGCCGGGCTCGATCCTGGGACCCTGAGATCATGACCTGAGCCGAAGGCAGAGGCTTTAACCCCCTGAGCCACCCAGGCACCCCGACTCTGTTTCTTTTTGTTGCTGTGTAGTAACCCATCATGTGCCTATAAAACAATTTGTCTATTCACCTGTTGCTGACCATCTCGATTAATCCCAGTGGGCTCTTATAAATAAAGCTGCTATGAACATTTGTGTATTAGATGTTTTATAGACATATGCTTTCATTTCTCTTGGATCAATTTCTGAGTACAATGGCTGGATCATATGGTAGGTATACATTTGACTTTCTTAAACCAATTTGTCCTAGTAGCTATTTTATAGATTTCTTGCATTTTCTGCTCAATTATGGTGGCTATTAATAAAGATAAGTTCACTTCCTTTCCAAACTGTATGGCTCTTGTTTCTTCTCCAGGCTGTATTGCACTGGCTGGAACCTCTACTTCAATATTAAATAAAGTGGTGAGAGCCCAAACTCTTCCCTCATTTCTGAAACTAAGGAGAAAGCATTTAGGTTTTCACCACCAACTATGGCATTAGATGTAGGTTTTTGGTTGAGCCCTTTTTTCATTAGGGAAAGTTCCTTCAATTCCTTATTCCCTGGGAGTTTCTCTCAGAAATGAATCTGGATTTGTCAGACACTTTTTCTCTACCTATTGAGGTACCTTCCTAAATTGCTCATCTGTTTGTCAATCATTTTGGATATATTACTGATAAGTCATCACGACAAAATATTAAAGAAGGTATCACTCTCCTGAATTTACAAATAATAAAACAATCTCAAGGGGCGCCTGGGTGGCTCAGTCGGTTAAGAGGCTGCCTTCGGCTCAGGTCATGATCCCAGGGTGCTGGGATCGAGTCCCACATCTGGCTCCTTGCTCAGCAAGGAGCCTGCAGCTCCCTCTGCTTGTGCTCTGTATCCCTCTCTCAAATGAATAAATTAAATATTTAAAAATAAATAAAAATAAAAATAAATAAAGCAAGCTCAAAAGTATCAAGAACTCGTTGGCAGAGCTAATACTTTTGAACAGAGGTGAATGATAGCAAAAATCTGTTCCCTGATTTTCAGGTTGGCATGGTGAGGGAGGCCAGTGCAGCAACTTGTCCCCGCTAGACCCCTGGTTCATAGCAGGGGCACCCAGTACTTCCGCTGGCTATGAGTTGAGGACTGTTTGCTTCCTTGTGGTTCCCACCTGGGCTCTGCATCCAGAGAGCGGTGGGGACCAGCAGCCCCTCCCCTCCGGGGATAGAAGTTGAGCTTCCTCTTTAGCAACCACTCTTCTAAAATATTCAAACCAAAGAAGAATATCCCTGAGGGCTCTCATCAGAATGAACTTTTAAAACATGCAGAAGTGGGGCGCCTGGGTGGCTCAGTCATTAGGCGTCTGCCTTCGGCTCAGTTCATGATCCCGGGGTCCTGGGATCAAGCCCCACATCGGGCTCCCTGCTCTGCAGGAAGCCTGCTTCTCCCGCTACCATTCCCTCTGCTTATGTCCCTTCTCTCGCTGTGTTTCTGTCTGTCAAATAAATAAAGTCTTTAAAAAAAAAAAAGGCAGAAGCAGAAGCAACTCTAGGACGTGGAAATCTGAGACAAGCTCTTATGTTGCCAGAGGGAGAGGACCTCAGTGAATGGATTGCAGTTAACACTGTGGGTTTCTTCAACCAGATCAACATGCTCTATGGAATTGTTACAGAATTGTGCACTGAAGCAAGTTGTCCAGTCATGTCTGCAGGTCCAAGATACAAATATCACTGGGCGGATGGTACTAATATCAAAGAGACAATCAAATATTTGGCTTCAGGATCAACTTGATGATGAAAGTTTTTTGCCTTCCAAAATTGGTGTCCCCTTTCCAAAAAATTTCATGTCTATGGCAAAGACCATCCTAAAGCGTTTGTTCTGGATTTATGTCCATATTTATCACCAGCAGTTTGATTCTGTGATGCAGCTTCGAGAGGAGGCCCACCTCCCCTTAAGCACTTTATTTTCTTTGTTCGGGAGTTTAATATAATTGATAGGCACACATTGGTACCTCTTCAGGAATTAATGAGTAGTTTGGATCAAGGACAGATAAATGCTTCTTTTTTTTTTTTAAGGTTTTCTTTATTTGTTTGTTTATTTATTTAACAGAGAGATAGAGAGCACGAGTAGGCAGAGGGAGAAGGAGAAGCAGGCTTCCCAGGGACGCTGAGCAGGGAGCCTGCTTCGGGGCTCGATCCCAGGATGCTGAGATCATGACCTGAGTCAAAGGCAGACGCTTAACCCACTGAGCCACCCAGGAGCCCCTAGATCAATGCTTCTTCTAGAACATAGTTACCCTCTTGCTTAAACTACTAGAGCTATCTCATTGCTATCTGCTATAGACTAGTGATACAGACTTTACCAGGTTAAAAAGACACTTATTGTTTGTGTCGACTGATAAAATTGTTCCAAAGTTATATTCTAGGATTTTATGATTCACTGAAATTGGAGCTCCATTCATGACTAGTGATAACTCTGTTCCTTGACACTTCCTTACACTAAACACTACGCACAACACTCAGTGCCTCACTCACACATCATCCCACCCTGTGGCCTCCCACCAGTGCACACAGTGGGGCAACAAGAGCGAGCTTTTGTAACCGGCTAGTGAGCATGCGCAGAGAGCAGCCCTACTCAGCCAGATAGAGAGAAATCGCACAAACACAGTCAGCCCCGTATAGGGCTCCCTGCTTGGCGGGAAGCCTGTTTCTCCCTCACCCATTCCCTCTGCTTGTGTTCTCTCTCTCGCTGGGTTTTTCTCCATCAAATAAATAAAAATCTTTTTTAAAAAATCAATTTAAAAAAAAAGTAATCAGACCACATAGAAATGGCTCTCAAATTTTGCCCATAATGCAGGACAAAATTAATATGAAAATGTAATCAAATGAAATATCTCACAGAGCTATTTTAAAACACATGTTAAATGACTAACTTAAAAAAATAAAATAAAGCAGATCTTTGAGGGAAAAAAATTAATGAAGGTGGCATGCTCAAATCAAAATATGTAAAGTGAAAAAATCATGATCATAATTATAATAAGGATGTTTAGAGACTAAAAGGAATATCAGCAATGTTATGTGATTACAGACTTTTCATTTTCATATTTGCACTTTCCATATTTCTATATGGAAATATGTTTCAGAATGAGAAAGATCATAAATGCTACTTTTGAAACACAGTGTTTTGGTCCATCCATAATAAGTACTGTTATACTCGTACTAGGGAGTTATTTATAGGAGAGGAGTCTGAATCGCAAATGTAAAGTCATCTTAAAACCTGAATTTTAAAATAAAACATTATTAAATCACTTCAAGAATCCAAAAACAAGAATCACCCAACAAAATGTTCTAACCCTGCGTGGGTCACCTCCATCCTCACAGTCTAACA
>JAQQSY010003935.1:0-12636 GCA_028646535.1 Procyon lotor
GAGAGAAATGAAACAGGAAGGGATGGCGAGGGAGACAAACCATAAGAGACTCCTAGACTCAAGAAACAAACTAAGGGTGGCCGGGGGAGGGGTGTGTGGGTGGGTAGGGATAGGGGGGTTGGGTTGTGGACATTGAGGAGGGTATGTGCTGTTAAGTGCTGTGAAATGTGTAAGCCCGACGATTCACAGACATGTACCCTGGGGCAAATAATACATTATATGTTAATAAAAGTTAAAAAAAAAGATGTATGGATCTTTATAATCAAATTTTGTTTTAAGGAAAACAAATAAACATACAAACAAAAGACATCCCATATGGTCCTTATTTTACATTTCAAGTATAAAAATTCCACAAGTGATGTGTACCATAGTGTAGAGAGAGCCATCCAATGCTGAATTTCCATACCAGTTAATGGGATGGGAGAACATTGCATGGACAGAATACAACGTTTAGAGGAGCTGAAAATAGCAGAGGAAACTAATTTCAAAAAAGAAAAATCAAAATATGAAGGATCCCCAACCCTCAGCTAGAGATTACATGGGACTTACAAACTTTGGTAGCATGGCATTCATACTACGAGCGCATGAGACCAGCATGAGAATTCTTGAATATTGGAGTACTTTCTCCAGAAAATTCACTGGCTTGGGAAGATCTCATAAAAATTTGTCACTTCTTTGTCCCGAGTGTTTCCTATTTTGTAATAGTGCAATTCCTCATTTGATGGCATGGTATAACTTGAATAATACCATAATGTATTTGATTTTTATATTATATGCTTTAATTGATTGTTATTTTATTTAATTTCCATTTGGTCAATATAGAGTATGTTATGAGTTTCAGGGGAAGAATTGAGTGAATTCATCAGTTGCACCAATGCTCATGACATCAAGTGCCCTCCTTCAGGCCCATCACACCAAATTAATTACCCCATCCTCTCCCACCTCCTGCCCAACCACACACCCCTAGCCACATTAAGTGTAGTTCATGTAGTTCAGAGTCTGGTATGTTTTGCCTCCCTCTGTGTATTTATCTCATTTAATTTTTCCTTCCCTTCCCCTATGTTACTCTAGATGGGTTTTTCTATCCATGTGGGACCAGGACTGACTTTCCCAGAATATGTCCTTTCTGTCACAGGAAGTCTCTTTCTCAGAAGAGCCCCATGCTTCATATCATGCTACTCAGGTGTTGTCTTGAACTGTCCCTCCAGTTTCCTTGTCCTGTTGTTGGCTTGTAACTTTTCTGCAAGATGAATGTGCATGGAATGATCATTTCATAAACATATATTCTCCATTCATTCCCCCATTTTTTACCATTCCTTTATCAATTAACATACAGAAGATCTGAATGCTCAAGAACTTTTTTAAGTATACAGTAGGGATTGTGCACTTATAGTCATAATTGTGTGCTCCAGATCTCCAGAATTCCTCCTGGCACTGAATGGGAAAAGTCCACCTTTGACGAACATCTTCCAATAGCATCTGCCCACAGCCCCAGCCTAGCCCCATTCTTCTGTTTTTTCCATCTTTATTTTTATTTGTTTTTTGTTTTTTTAGATTGCACACTGAAGTGTGCAAGGTAAGAACCTCCTTATATCAAAATTCCAAAACACCATCCAAATTTGGATTTGAAACACATTTTCCCAAACATGTTACTTTTATTTTTTCAGTATTATAAGATTAATTGTTCATTCACCACACCCAGTGCTCCATGCAATGTGTGCCCTCCTCAATACTCACTACCAGGCTCGCCCAACCTTCCAAACCTCCCCTCCAAAAATTTAGATCTCATTAAATGTTAGCTGCTTCATTGAGTATCAATGTGGGATGGAATGTGGAAGAATTCCCGTTAGTAGCAAAAATTTCACCTTGTCCATTTTTTTTTCCATCTGGTTATTGTTTCTGCTGCTTGTCCTTACAAAAATAAATAGCTTTATTTGTAACTTGAGAATATACTCTAGCTGTCCATTGGAATTAGAAAGCAATCTGAGGGAGAGTGAAAAATACTCACAATGTATAGATGAGTAAATTCCCTGGCCATTTGGTCAACATAGAGTGTATTATGATTAACATGTGTAGAATTGAGTGAATTCATCAGTTCCACCTCACACCCAGTACTCATGATAGCAAGTGCCCGCTTTCATGCCCATCTTCCCATTAGTTACCTTTTCTCCCCAACTCCCCCCAGCAACCCTAATTTTGTTTTCTGTATTTCAGAGACTCTTATGTTTTGCCTCCATCACTGCATTCGTCTCATTTGATTCTTCCTTCCCTGCCCTGTGTTCCTCTAGACGTGTTTTGTTTATCTTTGTGGGACAAGAGCTCGATTCCCACCCATAGGACTCTTCTGGTATAGGATATCTAGCTCAGTACAGCCGCACACTTCATGTCATGCTACTCAAGTGTTATCTTGAATTCTCCCTCCAGCTTCATTATCCTGTTATTGTCATCTACTTTTTGTAACACAATTTTTTATACGATATCTTGACATAGTTTATTTTCTAACCATTTTCACATTTTTACTAGAGTCTTATTGATGAAAACACTGCATATCTCAACTCTCAAAAACTTTTACATTTAGTGTAGTAACTGTTAGCTATAGTCCTCTCGTGCTCTGGATGTATAGAATTAAACAACAAACTGAACAGAAAATATTTACATGAAGCCAGGACGTGCCTCCTAGGCACAGAGAAGTGGACTCATACCCTGAGGACCATAATATCCACACCAACAAACCAATCTGTACCAGCATACACCTTTGCCCCATACTTATGTTACAAGGAGACAGATGTCTAGTCACACTGACTCCAGGAAGCATGGGAGCAAACCATAAGAAACTCTTAAATACAGAAAACAAAACTGGGGTTCCCTGGGGATATTGGGGAGAAAAGGTTAATTTTTAGAAAGATGGGCAGGAAAGGGGCATTGATATCCTGAGCACTGGTTGTGAGGTGGAACTGATGAATTCACTCAATTCTACACACGAAAATCATAATACACTCTATGTTGACCAAATGGCCAGGGAACTTAAACATCTCTGCATTAGGAGCATTTTTCATTCTCCTTCAGTTTGCGTTCTAATTCTGATGGACATCTAGAGTATATTCTTCAGTTTCAAATAAAAGAATTTTTTTTAAGGACAAGCAGCAGAAACATGCTCTTGAGAGGAAAATATTAAAGGTAATTCCAAATATACAATAACCAGATAGAAAATGAAATGACCAACGTGAAACTTTTGCTGCTAAGGAGGATTCTTCTATGGTCCATCCCATATTGATAATAAAGCAACTAACATTTAATGAGATCTAATAAAAAGTTACAAATCCAAATTTGGAATTTCGATATAAGGATTTTTTTTACCTTGCTCATTGAAATGTCCAATCTAAAAAAAAAAGAAAGAAAGAAAAGAAAAAACAAAACAAAGATCTATATAAGAGAAATAAAATGAAACCCTCAAAACTCAGAGGACAATGGGGCTAGCCAGAGGCTGTCGGCAGATGATACTGGAAGATGTTCATCAAAGGAATACTTTTCCCATTGAAATCAAAGAGAAATTCTGGATATCTAGAGTGCAGGGAGATGACTATAAACTAACAATCTCTACTGTATATTTAAAACAGTTCTTGAACATTCAGATCTTCTCAGTTAACTAATAATGGAATGGTAAAAAATGTGGCATTGAATGGACAATATACATGTATCAAGGGATCATGGGATGCAATTTCAAATGACAAAAAAGTTACAAGTCAACAACAGGGCAAGGAAGCTGGAGGGACATAGAGATGGGCCCAAAGGAGGGCACTTGATGTCTTGAGCCCTGGGTTTGAGGTGCACCTCATGAATTCACTCAATTCTACCCCTGAAGCTCGTAATACACTCTATACTGGCCGAATGGAGTTTAAATAAAATAATAATCATTAAAGCATATAATACAAAACTAAAATATATTATGGTATTATTCATATTATACCATGCCATTATATGAGGAAGTACACTATTTCAAAATTTGAAACACTCTGGACAAAAAAGTGACAAATTTTTATGAGATCTTGCCAAGCCAGTGAATTGCTGAAGAAAGATCTCCAATATCCAAGAATTATCATGCTGGACTCATGCGCTCATAGTATGTACGCCATGCTACCAAAGTTTTTAAGTCCCATGAAATAGCCTAAGGGTTAGGGAACCTTCATGTTTTGATTTTTGTTGTCTGAATTTGGTTTCCTCTCATAATTTCAGCTCCTCTAAACGTTGTATTCTATCTATGTAATGTTATCCCATCCCATTGACTGCTATGGAAACTCAGCTCTGGATGGCTCTCTCTACAGTATGGTACATATCACTTGTGGATTTTTTATACTTGAAATGTAGAATTAGGACCAAATGGGGTATATTTTTGTTTGTATGTTTGTGTGTTTGTTTTCCTTAAAAGAAAACTTGAATTTAAAGGGACATGTTTCTTCAAAGACCTTTCCACTTGCTCAAAAGCAGAGAAAGTAACTTGGAATTGTGAGAGAAGAATGGCAAGCTTTCTTGTTTGTGGGGATTTACTTTCTTATTAAGAAAATAAGTGAAAAATCCACGTACAGGGCAACTTTATAGGATGCCATCTGGCCTAGGGAGATTTGCACTCTCACTTGGCTATCACTTAATCAACCTTGCTTTGCTGCCCATCAGGAAATAGTTGGATAGATACATATAGATAAATAGATAGATTAATTAATTAATTAACAAAGTTCAATCACTCACTCAATGAATGAATGAATAATTCAATAGCTGGGCAGACATACAGGTAAATAAATAGGCAAATATGTACTATACAATTCCTATACAATAGGAATATATATATACTCCTACATAATAAGAATATAATAAATAATTCCTATAGAATCAAATAGAATTGGACTGCACAAGTTAATCCAGGAAGCAGAAAGATGTGAAAGGAAAGATGGGGAGGGGTCACGCAGTAACATTAACAGCGTCACTGGCACTACGGCATAAGTTAGTAAGTAAGTAAGTACATGAATAAATAAATGAATAAATAAATAAATAAATATTCGTGTTGATGGTCCAAGGGCCGGTGTTTCCTAAAATATATGAAAGACTATTATGATGAGTTGGAGAGATAGATGTGAGTGGATGTTAATGTTATAGGTCAGTCACTATATGGGGCGTTTTCACCCATTCAGGTTGATCCGCATCATAATTCATTATGTGGAGATGGTTACCAGGGAAATCACTCACCTATGCGTTGCTAGCCTTTTTGACTCTCCTTTAGTTTGTGTTTCCATAAATGGGAACCCAGAGTATATCCTCCAATTTCAAATACAGATAATTTTTTGCTTTTTATCTTAAAGGAAAAGGAGATGAAAAATGTTCTCGAGAGGAAAACATTACAGTTTAATTCCATACATAAAATAACCAGATGGAAAACGAAATGGCCAATGTGAAACATTTGCTGCTAAGGGGATTCTTCTACAGTCCGTCCGACATTGATACTCAATGAAGCAGCAAATATTTAATGAGATCTAATAAAAGCAAATAGAATCCTATTTTGGAAGTTTTTTTTTTCAATTTCAATATATGGATTTTTCGTACCTTGCTCTACCGAAACGTACAATCTAAAAAAAACAAAGAAATGATACATTTAGGAGATCTTGCCAAGCCAGTGAATGTTCTGAAGAAAGTTCTCCAGTATCCAAGAATTCCCATGCTGGGGTCATGTGCTCATAGTGTGAATGCAATGCTACCAAAGGACTTGAGACATGGGAAATCCCTTGAGGGTTAAGGATCCCTCATGTTTTGATATTTGTTTCCTGAAGTTGGTTTCCTCTGCTAATTTCAGCTCATCTAAAGTTTGCAAGCTATCCCAGTAACGTTTTCCCATCCATTTGCATGGTATAGAAATTCAGCATTGGATGGCTCTTTCTAAACTAGGGTGCACTTCAGTAGTGGATGTTTTATACCAGAAATGTAGAATCAGGACCCTTTGGGGGTTTTTCCTTGTTTGTTTGTTTGTTTGCTTGTATGTTTGTTTTTTGCTTAAAAATAGAATATTGATTATAAAGATCCAGGCTTCTTTGAAGTTCTCTCCACTTGCTCAGAATGACAGAGAAAATAAATTGGAAATGTGAGAGAAGAATGGCAAGCTGATTAAAAAAATAAACGAGAAGGCCAAGTACATGGCAACTGTCTAGAATGCCCTCTGGCCTCGTGAGCTTTGGACAATCAATTGGCTGTAGCTCAATCCACCTTGCTTTGTTGCCCACCAGGAAATAGATGGATAGATAAATATAGATAGAAGGATAGTTAAATTAATAAATTAACCAATAATATGAAAAATTCAATAAATCACCAATCAATCATTGAATCATTAGCTAGGCAAGCAGATAGGAAAATAAATCAGCAAACATACCTTTAGAAAATACGTCACTCAGCAATGAACTGCACAAGTTAATCCCAGGAAGTTGAAAGATAGGGAGGAAAGACAGGGACAGGGTCATTCAGTAAAGTTGACAGTTTCACTTTCGCCTTGGGAAAAAAATAATAAATTAATACACATACATCCATACATACATATACACATACATAATGATTCACCTTGATTGTCCAATGGCCAGAGTATCCCAACATAGAAGAAAGAATACTACTAAGAGCTGTAGAGATAGACGTAAGTTGATGGTAAGGCTGTCAATCAGTAACTATATGGGCCACTCTTAAGCATTCACAGCGAATTGCACCATGACTCATTCCCTGGAGTCAGTGGCCCGGAACCGACTCATGTATGCTTTTCCAGCATTTTTCACTCTCCTTCAGTCTGTGTTCTCATCCAATGGACACACAGAGTATATCCTCTAGTTCCAAATAAGGAACTTTTTTTTGCTTTATTTTCTTAAAGAACAAGGGGCTGAAATATGTTCCTGAGAGGAGAGCATTTGAAGTGAATTCCAAATACACAATAACCAGATAGAAAACTAAATGGCAATGTTAAAATTCTGTTGCTAAAGTGGATTCTTCTACAGTCTTTCCCACATTGATACTCAATGAAACAGCAAATATTTAACGACATATAATAAAACGTTACAAAATCCAAACTTGGAAGGTTTTTTGAATTTCAATTTACTGATTTTTGATGCCTTGGTCCACTGGAAGTTTGAATCTAAAAAACAAGAAACACACAGAAGCCAAAAAGAGAAGAAGGAAAAACGAAAACCTCAAACCTCAGAGAAAAACGGGGTTGGAGGGGCCTGGCGGATGGAATTGGGAGATGTTTGTCAAAGGTAGACTTCTCTTGTTCAGTTCCAAGATATATTCTGGAAATATAGAGCACAGGAAGATGAGTATAAGCCAACAATACCTACTCTAATTTTAAAACAATTGTGGAGCATTCAGATCTGCGGTGTGTTCACCGATAAAAGAATGGTAAAAAATGGGGAAATGGGATTGGACAATATACATGTATGAAAGGATCTTGGGATGCACTTTCATCTTCCAGAAAGCTACAAGCCATCAACAGGGTAAGGAAATTGAGGGACAATTCAAGACGACACCTGAGTAACATGACCTGAAGCATGGGCTCTTCCAAGCAAGAGACTTCTGGTAACAGAAAGGTCATATGCTTAGGAAGCCTGTCCTAATCCCACACAGAAAGAAAAACCCATCTAGGTGAACACAGAGGAAGGGAAGGAAACTTGAAATGTGATAAATACAGAGAGGGATGCAAACCATAAGAGACTCTGAACTAAAGGGAATAAACAGGGTTGCTGAGTGGGGTGAGGTCAGCGAGAAAGGATGGGTTAATTAATGGGGCGGGGATGGACCCGAATGGAGGCACTTGATGTCAGGAGTACTGGCGTTTAGGTGCAACTGATGAATTCACTTAATTCTACCCCTGAAGCTCAGAATACAATCTATGTTGACCAAATGGAATTTCAATAAGAATCACTTGAATCACTTGAAGAATATAATACAAAAAGCAAATATATTATTGTATTGTTATTCCAATCATACCATGCCATGAAATGAGAAAGTACACTTTTTCATAATAGGAAACACCCTGGTACATAGAAATGCAACATTTATGAGACCATGCCAAGGTAGTGAACTTTGTGAAGAAAGTTCTCCAATATTCAAGAATTCCCACAATGGACTCCTGTGCTTGGAGTATGGACACCATTCATCCTAATGACATGAATCTGGAGAAATCTCCTGACGGTTAAGATTATTTCAGGGATCCTCATGTTTTGATTTTTGTTTTATGAAATGGATTTCCTTTGATAATTTCAGCTCATCTAAATGTTGTGTCCTGGTCATGTAATGTTTTCCAATCCCATTGACTGGTATGGAAATTCAGAATTGGATGGCTCACTCTACAATATCATACACTTCACTTGTGGATTTTTTATATCAGAAACGTAGAATCAGGACCATTTGGGGGATGTTTTTTGTTGGTTGGTTGGTTGGTTTGTATCACTTAAAAGAAGGCTCTTGGTTGTAAAGGTCCACGGTTCTTTGAAGGCCTCTTGGCTTACTCGGAATGAAACAGAGAAAGTAACTTGGAAATGTGGGAGAAGAACGCCAATCTTTCTTGCTATACTGGAAAATACATTCTGATAGAATACAATTGAAAAGACCAAGTACAGGGCAACTTTCTAGGATCCCTACATACGAGTGAGTTTAGACTCTCCCTTGTCTATTGGTCAAACAACTTTGCATTGCTGTCCACCTGGAAGTAGATGGATATTTACGTATAGATAGATAGATAGATAGATAGATAGATAGATAGATAACTTAATTAATTAATTACTGTATTAATTACAATTCAATCAATCACTCGATCAATGAATCATTAAATAGGCGACTAGACAGGTCATTAAATCAGCAAACATTTCCTGTAGTAAATACACCACTCAGCTTTGAACTGCAGAAGTTAATCATAGGAAGCAGAAAGATGGGGAGGAAAGATGGGGACAGGGTCATCGAAGAACCTTAACAAGGTCACTGGCACTTTGGGAAAAAAATCAATATATACTTGCATACATACATACATACATACCTGCATATATTCATACGTACATAAGGTTCAGGGCTTATTGTGCACTGGCCAGTGTTTCCTACTATAAAACATAGAATACTATGAAGAGTTACAGAGATAGTTATGGCTTGATGTTAACCTTATCACTTTGTCACTATATGGGGAGTTCTCAGTCCTTCAAGATGAACTGCATCATGACTCACTCTGTGGAGACGGTGGCCAGGGAACTCATTCATGTATGCGTTTGAAGTATTTTTCTCTCCCCTTCACTTTGGGTTCTCATCCGATGGACACCCAGACTATATACTCTAGTTCCAAAAAAAAGGAATATTTTTGCTTTGTTTTCTTAAAGGATAAGCAGCTGAAAATTGTTTTCTAGAAGAAAGCATTTCAGGTTAATTCCAGATATGCAATAATTGGATGGAAAAGTAAACGGCCAATGGAAAAATTTATTGTTAAAGGGGGTTCTTCTACAGTCTGTTGCACACTGATATTCAGTGAAGCACAAATACTTAATGAGAACAATAAAAAGTTGCAAAATCCAAATTTGGAAGTTTTTTTCGAATTTCAATATATGGCTTTTCTTACCTCGCTCTACTGAAATGTGCAATCTAAAAACCAAGAAACACAAAGAAGCCAAAGAGAGAAGAAGAAATAAAGAAACCCTCAAAACACAGAGAACAAAGGTGCTGGCGGGGCTGTTGCGGATGTAACTGGGAGATGTTTCTCACAGGTAGACCTCTCCTGTTCAGTTCCAGGATGAATTCAGGATACCTAGAGCACAGGGAGATGACTGTAAACTTACAACACCTACTCCAATCTTTTTTTTTTTTAAAGATTTTATTTATTTATTTGACAGAGAGAGATCACAAGTAGGCAGAGAGGCAGGCAGAGAGAGAGGGGGAAGCAGGCTCCCTGCTGAGCAGAGAGGCCAATGTAGGGCTCGATCCCAGGACCCTGAGATCATGACCTGAGCTGAAGGCAGAGGCTTTTAACCCACTGAGCCACCCAGGTGCCCCAACACCTACTCCAATCTTAAAACAATTGTTGAGCATTCAGATCTGCCCTGTGTTCGCCAATAAAAGAATGGTAAAAAAAAATGTGGATATGGTGGGATAATATGCATGTATCAAAGTATCATGGGATACACTTTCATCTTCCAGAAAAGCTACAATCCAACAAGAGGGCAAGGAAGCTGGAGGGACAATTCAAGATGATACCTGAATAGCATGACCTGAAGCATGGGCTCTTCTGAGCAAGAGACATCTGGTGACAGAAGGGTCCTATGCCTAAGAAGCCAGTCCTGGTCCCACACAGATAGAAAAATTCATCTAAAGGAACGCAGGGTATGGGAAGGAAACATTAGAGGAGATAAAGACAGAGAGGGAGGCAAACACTAAGAGACTCTGAACTAAAGGAAACACACTTAGTTTTGCAGAGTGGGGTGAGGGGCGGTCAGGAGAAAAGGATGGGTTAATTAATTGGGGAAGATGGACCCGAAGGGGGACCCTTGATGTCATGAGTACTGGCTGTTAGTTGCAACTGATGAATTCACCCAATTCTACCCAAGAAACTAATAATACACTCTATGTGGACCAAATCAAATTTCTATGGAATAATAATCACTTAAAGGATACAATACAAAAATAAAATACATTCTCATTATACCTCACCATGAAATGAGAAAGTAAACTCTTTTAAAATGGAAAACTACCGGGTCCAAAGAAATACAACATTTTTTGAAATCTTACCAAGGCAGTGAACTTTCTGAAGAAAGTTCTCCAATATCCAAGAATTCCCACGCAGGGCTCATGTGCTCAGAGTATGGACGCCATGCTTCCAAGTGAAATGAAACTGGAGAAATCTCCTGAGGGTTAAGATTGTTTCAAGGATCTTCATGTTTTGATTTTTGTTTTCTGAAATTGATTTTTTCTGATAATTTCAGCTCATGGAAATGATGCGTTCTGACCATGTAATGTTTTCCCATCCCATGGATTGGTATGAAAATTCAGCATTGGATGGCACTCTGTACACTATGGTGCACTTCAGTTGTGGATTTTTTTAAACCAGAGATGGAGAATCAGGACCATTTGGGGGATGTTTGTATGTTTCTTTGCTTGTCTTGCTTAAAAGAAGAACCTTCACTTTAAAGACCCATGCTTCTTTGAAGGCCTTTTTCCTTGCTCAGAGCCAAACCGAGACAGTTACTTGGAAACGTGGCAGAAGAATGGCAAGCTTTGTGGCTACATGGGATTTACTTTCTGATAAGAATAAAATTGAAAAGGGCCAGTACAGGGCAACATTCTAGGATGCTGTCTAGAATGTCTGAACATTCTAAGGATGTTCAGAATAACACCTGGCTATGGCTCAGTCAGCGTTGCTTTGCTGCCTAACAGGAAATAGATGGATGTATAAATATAGGTAGATAGATAACTCCATTCATTAATTAATAAGGAAAATTCAATCAGTCACTCAATCAATCAATGAATCATCTAATAGGCAAGCATACAGACATTTAAATAAATCATCAAACTTTTCTTTTAAAAAATACATAATTCAGCATCAGACTACACAAGTTAATCCCAGGAATCACAAGGATAAGGAGAAAGATGGGTACTGTGTCATCCAATGAATTTAACAGCTTCTCTGGCTTTTTGGGAAAAAAAATACATACATGCAGGCATACATACATACATACGTACATACATCGAATGATTTCCATTGGTTGTCCAATGACCAGTGTTTCCTAAAATAGAGCAAAGAATACTACTAAGAATTGGAGAAATAGATATGGGTTGATGTTAAGGCTATTATATATATATAACACTATTGAGTGTTTTCAGGCATTCATGATGAACTGCATCATGACTCATTCCTTGTGAAAGGTAGCTAGGATACTCACTCATGTATGCTTTCCACTCTTTTTTATTCCCTTTCAGTTTGTGTTCTCATCTGATGGACAACCGGGGTACATCCTCTAATTTCAAATAAAGGAACTTTTTTTGCTTTGTTTTCTTATAGCACATTGGCTGAAAAATATTCTTGAGTGGAAAGCATTTCAGATGAATTCCAGGTATACAATAACCAAATGGAAAAGGAAATGTCCAATGTTAAACACTTGTTGATACAGGCGAATCTTCTTCAGTCTATGCCCATTGAACTCAATGAGGAAGCAAATATTTAATGAGATCTCATAAAAAGATAAATCCAAATCTGGAAGGTTTATTGAAATTTGAATATACGGATTTATTTACCATGCTCCACTGAATGGTGCAATGTAAAAAACAAAAAACACAAAGAAGCCAGAAAGAGAAGAAGAAAAAATGAAACCTTCAAACCTCAGACAACAACGGGGTTGGAGGGTCTATGGTGGATGGAATTGGGAGATGTTCTTCAAATGGTAGACCTTTCCTGTTCAGTTCCAGGATGAATTCTGTTCATCCGGAGCTCAGGGAGATGAATATAAGCTTACAATCTCTACTCTTTACATAAAAAGTTGTTGAGCATTCAGATCAGCCATGTGTTCAATGATAAAAGAATGGTAAAAACTGTGGAAATGGCTGGACAATATACGTGTATCAAAGGATCATGGGATGCACTTTCATCTT
>JAQQSY010003937.1:0-12635 GCA_028646535.1 Procyon lotor
TTAAACACATGCCCTTGGAATAACGATTCCATCTTACAAGAGAAAGGAAGGGAAGGCTTTGCTTTTACAATAACTAGATGACTAATTCAAAACTGCATTAGTATCAGCTGGCGTTCCTTTAGGTTCATGTATCTGTAGGACCAAAGAACTCTGAGTGAGGTTGCACTTTTGTGCCTCATGAGTAACTGAATCTCTACAGTGATTAACTATCCCCACGACATATGTGTTTCTCTGAGCTTTAGCATAAAGAACATAAGCTCATTTAATAAAACCTCCTTCCAACCACGATCCAGAACCAACTGTTAGTAACATTGGAGCGAAAGCCAGAACGCAAGCACTGTGAAAACCAGGTCTTCCCCAAGCTGGCTTGAAATCCCCCAGGAGCTCGGGATCTGGCAGCCTGCTGGGGGGCGGTGGGGGAGCCAAAGGGAGGGGGCGGGGTCCAGAAAAAGGGTAATTTTTACGGTGGTTTATTGAAAAAAAGAGGGCAGTAGAAAGGTTCTCTGTGACAGGTTTCCTAGACTGGTTGGTTATACAAGACACCTGTTTTTGGAAGAGTGATCATGGAAAATACATTTTAATTATCTATTAAGATTCTTACAATGTTCACTCATTAATTGCTTTATTTATTTATCTGTTTGTTTGTTTATCTTTGCTTTCCTGCAATGTACCTGCATCTAAACTAGGCTTAGTAGACTGGAGAAAAATGACTAAGAGCCATACGGGCCATTCGAGACCTTCTCTCGTATTTGAATATTTCAACTTTCACACTAATTTACATAGTAATTTTTATTCTGTTCCTTAGGAATTATTCAATACTAAAACAAATTAAAACCTAACCGTCTCTTACCTTTACACTAATACATATTTCTAATATTCTACCCAATGTTCTTTATCTTCAATTTGCTTTGTTTCAAGGCCCAGACAAATAAACTGTGTGTGTTAATTGACTTAGTAGTCAGATGCTAAAATTCAACGCGATCAATTAGAATTCGTCTTCCTGTTCTTTCTTATTCCATCCTATGCTACCTTTTATTGTATTTTTCTTTGACAGACTTTTAAAAGATTTTCATTCTTAAAATATAAACAATTTTAAGAGAATTTAAATTATTCAAATAAGTCTAAAAATAAACAGGGGCTCCCAGATGGCTCAGTGGGTTAAGTGTCTGACTCTTGATCTCAGCTCAGGTCTTGATCTCAGGGTCCTGAGTTTGAGCCCTGTGACAGCCTCTGTGTTTCCCATGGGACTTACTTAAAAAGGAAAAAAAAAAAAAGCTTTAAAATCCCTCTTATAATCTCTAAACCCAATGAGATTTTTTTTTTAAAGATTTTATTTATTTAGTTGACACAGAGAGAGAGAGATCACAAGTAGGCAGAGAGACAGGCAGAGGGAGAGGGGGAAGCAGGCTCCCCACTGAGCAGAGAGCCCAATGCGGGGCTGGATCCCAAGACCCTGAGATCATGACCTGAGCCGAAGGCAGAGGCTTCAACCCACTGGGCCACCCAAGTGCCCCAAGCGAGATTATTTTTAATTAAATGCTGATATGTATTCTTTTCCCACTGTATCCATATAATATATTCTCTTTTCCCCAAAAGTGATGACAATGTATACACAAAGTAGCATCCTTATTTTTAAACATATCATGGGCAATCTCCTCTATCATTCATTAGTTTTCTATTAAGATGGGTGGCTGAGGCACATCTCGTATTATCACTTATGCTACCTATTTTCTTTCACAACGTTTAGAATGGTTTCCTCCTGGTTGCCCTCACAAATAATGCTGGATTAAAAATGTTGTGCATGTGCCCTTACTTAAGCATCTTACTGTTTCCTTAGGGTAAGAA
Source organism: Procyon lotor (assembly GCA_028646535.1). Classification (NCBI taxonomy): domain Eukaryota; kingdom Metazoa; phylum Chordata; class Mammalia; order Carnivora; family Procyonidae; genus Procyon; species Procyon lotor. The sequence goes on from JAQQSY010003937.1 coordinate 1,846, forward strand.
GATTGCTGGATTAGAAAGTATAGTCAGTTGAATAGTATCCCCCAAAACTTCATGTTCACCTGGAAACTCAGAATATCATCCTATTTGGAAATAGCATCTTTGCTGCCATAGTTACATTAGAGACCTCAAAATGAGATCGTGGTGGATTTAGGATGAGCTGCAACCCCAGTCACCGGCATCATTGTACGGAGAGAAGATCAGAGGTTGGTGGAAGAGCCATGTGAAACAGACGTGGGGATTGGAGGGACGTAACCACAAGCCAAGGATGCCTGGAGCCCCCCCAGGCTGGGAGTCAGGGAAGGACTCTCCCCAGAGGCTCCCAAGGGACCACACCCCTGCTGACCTTTGACTTTGGGCTTCTGTCTTTGGGAACTGTGAAAGAGCAAATTGCTATTGTTCTAAGCCATCAAAGTTCTCATAGTTAGAGAAAATTGCAGAGGAAGAATTAGTCTTCTCCCTAGGGCTTTGAGCTTCTATGTCTCTTATGTTTTCAGAAAAACTTGACCTGTTTATCTCTTTCTGCTGCGAATAAAGACTACCGTTTACCAGCCAAACAAGAAACTGAATTTGATGCTGCAATAAAGCGTCCATCTTCACGTGTTTGCTTCGAAATGCGGACTCATGTGAGTAACAGGATATGATAATTCTAATGACTGTTAGGTCACAGACCACGACCCTAAAAGAGTCATCGAGTAGTTACTAAATCTGACACTTTCGGGATGGGTGGGTGGAAGCATACACATTATAAAGAATCTGTCCATAGCGATACATAAATTCAGAACTAAATAATTAAGTGTATGGGGAGGGGGGAACCTTCCCTCCAAAACTTCCTTTTTTCTAATTGGGAAGGAAGAGGGAAAAAAGGATACGAAAAGGTATTAACGGGGCTACCCTGATAACTTTAAATCCGATCTCGAAGCTTCTGACTCCCAAATGCAGATCTCCAGCCCAGATCTCCTCCACGCGCCCTGCACCCACATAGCCCCGTGCACCTGGCTTCCCACTTGCTAGTGAAGAGGTCAGACTCGGCATGAGGTCCACTCAACTCTCATCACCCCAGACTATTTCCACCTGCAACCTTTGCTCCCTCTGGTGAAGGCAACTCAATGGTCCCAGTTGGCTTAGACCGAGACCAACCTTAGAGTAATTTTTCATTCCTCTCCGTTTCTCTGTATTACCTCCCGGGATCTATGGCTATCACTACTGTCCGAGTATGTCTAGAACTTAACCACTCACCTCCACCTCTGCTGTGGACACTGTACTCAGGTCACCATCCGTCTTTGCCTCAGGTACTGTTGTAGTCTTCGGATTCCCCGCTTCTGCACCCATCCTGTGGGGGTGCATGTGCACACACAAGTGTGTGTGTATGTGTGTGTGTGTGTGTGCGTGCATGTGTGTGTGCACGTGTGTGCACGCGTGCGCGTGTGTGTGTGTGTGTGTGTGTGTGTGTGTGTGAAAGCAGGCCATCACCCATTTTGCTTTGTATTCAAGACTTTAATAGCGTCTCTACTTCGGATCCATCCATTTTCCTTCCTTCCTGGTGACAGGTGTTGTGAAGTCTGTGTCACAGAGGAGGGATGCTCCTGTGTCATCTTTCTGGTCTTTGGGTTCCAGTTCCTCCCACCAGCTGTCCTTCGAACTGAAGTATGGTGAGGACTGTCCCCTGCCCCACGGAGATGTCGGAAGTCTTTAGCCCTGTGTACACTTGGACCAAATGTAAAGATGTGTCCTGGGAAAATTATTAGGGGTAAATTCAAAGATAAGTAACGATTTTTACCATAAATTTCTCCCAGTAGATGATTTTTTAAATAAACTCCAGTGAATTGCAAATGAATAAGGAAATACTTTTAGTTAAACATGGGAACATAGGAAACTATTTAATAAAATGAGACATAAACAATGTTGGATTATTCATGTTGTCTTATTTTTTTTAATTTTATTTTTTCAGTGTTCCAAGGTTCACTGTACATGCACCACACCCAGTGCTCCATGCAATACGTGTCCTCTTCAATACCCACCACCAGGCTCTCCCAATGGCCCCCTCCCCTCCAAAACCCTCAGTTTGCTGCTCTGAGTCCATAGCATCTCATGGTTCATCTCCCCTCCGATTTCCCCTCATTCACCCTTCCTTTCCTTCTCCCAATGTCCTCATGTTGTCTTATGTAATAGAACCACTCTGGCTACCAAAATGGGATTATTCAATTATCTTTGCATAAATCATCACCTATTTGTAATTTTAAATTTGGGGTTTCTTTAAAGCAGAGTATGGACATAGGGATTCTGAAGAAATTTGAGTGCGCATCCATATTTTTTTTAAATTTTTTTTATTAACATATAATGTATTATTTGCCCCAGGGTACGTGTCTGTGAATCGTCAGGCTTACACATTTCACAGCACTTACCATAGCACATACCCTCCCCAATGTCCACAACCCAGCCACCCTATCCCTACCCCCCACCTCCCAGCCACCCTTAGTTCCTTTCATGAGTCTAGGAGTCTCTTATGGTTTGTCTCCCTCCCCATCCCTTCCTGTTTCATTTCTCTCCCCCACCCTGCTTCTCGAATTCTTCATATCAGAGAGATCATGTGATAATTGTCTTTCTCTGACTGACTTATTTCGCTTAGCATAATACCCTCCAGTTCCATCCATGTCATTGCAAATGGCAAGATTTTGTTTCTCTTGATGGCTGCATAGTATTCCAGTGTGTGTGTGTGTGTGTGTGTGTGTGTGTGTACATCTTCTTTATCCATTCATCTGTTGACGGGCATCTAGGGTCTTTCCATAGTTTGGTTATTGTGGACATGAGTGTTCATCCATATTAAACTGAAATTTTCTCCAACCTTTAGAGTTGCCTTGCTTACACACTTTTTAACAGGGATCTCCCTCCTTCCCTCTGTCTCTCTTTTCTTTTATTACCTTTATTGTTTTGTTTTCAAATCAGGTGAATGGAATCATGGACTCTTTCCGGAACATTCGACTTAGTTTTCATGTTTCATGAAACAACAACTGATCCTGTGTGGAAGTGTACAAGTACAATAGCAGATGTGAATATTGCAAAAGAGTGGTGGTGAGACCCAGGTCACCTGGAGGTGAGGGCACACTCACCCTGGTGAGAAGCTGTGGAGCTTTTGCAGGAGGGACCGCGTGCTTGTGCAGGGCCCTGGGGAGGAGAGCTGGACGCCCTCCCCATCCCCTCAGCAGCCAACAGGTTTTTAACACCAAAACATTGACTCAGAAGATACAGTTTTTCACCCGGCAGAGGACTGGGACCCACAGAGCTCAAGGAGCCTGAGGGAACCGTGTGGTGCCTTCGAGCCCCTGGCTGGGGGCAGGTCTCCGGTTCCCCAGAGCTGGGTGGGACCCCGGCACCTGGGGTCTGAAGGGAACCCCAGGAGGCGGGACGATGCTGGAGTCACGGGTTCTATCGGCCCGTCTGCAGGAACAAGCAGGGCTTTCTGATGGGCCTCAGGGTTCTGCTCTTGGGCCGGCCAGCTTGAGGACCGAAGCAAACCACTGAATGGAACCTTAATGTCCTCCAGGCTGCTCTGCCCTTTCCCACCTCAACAAGTTTCCCAGCAATGGCTCAAGGCCTGGTTTTGCCCATAATTGCCTCAGGCCAATGATAAATCACTATCCAGTAGCCCACAGCTTCCTCCCTCCTGGGAAGTCAAAGGACAAAATGCTTTGAAATGCAAACTCCCAGGGAGGGAGGGTGGCCTTTTCCTCTTGCCTCAAGTAAGATTTCTATCTGAAATTTTTTTTCCTTTTTCTAACATCTTAATTTTATTTTTTTTCTGCGTTCCAATATTCAGTGGTCTTGCACCACACCCAGTGCTCCATGCAGTCCGTGCCCCACTCAAGACCCACCACCAGGCTCCCCCAACCCCCCCCCCCCGCCCCTCCAAAACCCTCAGTTTGTTTCTGAGACGGCAGAACTTTTTCTTTACTTCTACAGCCCTGTCTGAGGAAGGCAAACTCCTAGGGCTGCAGAGAAAAGTAAAAGCAAAATGCTGGGAAACACGTGGATTTGGGTGGTGGGAGGATTTTCATGTTCTAACAACACCTTCAACGCACCCTTAGGTTTCCGGAGCCAGAAGGGGCTTCAGGTCCCAGGCAGAGTGCTGGGCCCTTAGCAGGATGCAGGACGGAATGGGAGGGCTGGGATCGATGCCTGCCTCGGACAGTCTCACGGCCAGAGAAACCGGAGCTCCAGCCGTAGGAATTCAGGACATTTAACATCTCTTCCTTAATTTCCTCATCTGCTAAAGGGCCCCTGATGTTCTGGGGCCTCAGAGGCTCTGGGAGCTCCGTGGACCAGCAGCCCCCAGGGTGCAGAGCAAAGCAGTGGGTGCCCATCTTTCCTCCCCAGGAGCCCATTTTTTCTCAAGCTCTACCCCAGACCCTGCAAATTCAAGTATGGAATTCAGTGCTTTATGGGCTGCAAATGGTCAAAGGGATCCTCGACACTATTAATGCAATCTCCCCATTTTGCAGAGAAGAAAACAGAGGCCAGGTCTAACCGGCACTTTTCCGAAATTCCATTTGTGTGCCATCAGACCTCAGGCTCCGGGGTCTCCCGTCGTAATCTGAAGCTAGTCTTTGCATTCCCATCCTGGAGTCCAGGACCGATGTCTTCCTCTTGCCTCTCCCTGCTCCTCTCAGAGCCAGAAGTTTCCACAGCAGAAGACTTTCTCTAAGTGATTATCCAGCTGTAAGAAGGGGGTGAGGGTGAGCGAGAGGGGTGTGCGGTGTGAAAAATCCACAGAAAACAAATCATGAATACCAACGCCTCGTCAAAAGGTCAAGCTTTTTACATTCAAAAGGTTTCCAGGGATGAGTCAGGGAGAGATTTGCTAGAAATGCGTTAACATAAAGCCCTTGTTCAGAAGAAGCTGATTTATTCACAAGAGAGAGAGCTTCTCTTCCTAAAAACTGACATTGCTTTCCCTGTAATCCCATTACTCGTCACCTCCGCACTTTGGGGTTATTAGCAGGTTTTTTATGTATTTAACAGGATGGGAAATTGAAACTTAGGAAGGTAAATAATGTAGAAACTTCAAATTTAGAATACTCACATCTTTTCTTAGAAGTGAAGAAAGGTGATACATGACTCAAAAACCAAGACTCTTTCTAAATAGCAGACGCCCCAGATGGAGTCCGGCATGAGCCCCCAGACCTCACAAGATACACCTGGTCTGTCCGGTTTCCCCTTTGCCTTGGTTTAGAGGCTCCCCGGCCCCCCACATTTCCTCTGTACTTCCTTGGAGGTGTAGAGAACCTGTGAACTAGATCAGAACACAAAATCTGTCTCGATACCGTGATTCCCCAAATTCTCTCTTCAGAAGCACCTTAATCACTGACCTTTGCGTGTACCACCAAAGCAGCACATTGACAAAAAATGTAGGGGGTACGGATGCCTGTAAGGACACACACACCTACGAAAGAGCAGGTGCAGCCTACAGGGAATGAGCAGCCCTCCTCCCCAACCCTCCTGGGTCCCGGCTAGTTGCCCCTCTGGCTGGCTGCCTTACTGGGGGGTGGCCACAGCAGAGGGCCTTCTTTGCCAGACATTTCCTTGCCGTGTTATGGACTGAGTGTTTGCGTCCCCCCACATTCATGGGGTACAGCCCCAACCCCCATGCAATGGTTGCTGGAAGTGGGCATTTGGGAAGTGATTCGGTTTAGGTGAGGTCATGAGGGCAGGACTCCAGGATGGGGTCAGGGCCCTTATAAAAGAAGACACCAGAGTTCCCCTTCTCTCTCCTCCGTGCGAGGACTCGGCCAGAAGGCGGGTCTCTGCACACCACCACTGGGACGAGGGCTCGCCCGGACCGGACCCGGCCGGGGCTCCCTGACCTCCGACGTCCCGCACTCAGAACGTGGGGGATTAATGTCCGCTGCTGCTCCCCGTCTGCGGCATTCTGCTCCGTGGCCGGAGCTGACCCAGACACTGTCCTCACTGGTCGAGATCCCTGTGCAGCTTCTCCGTGCTGTCGCCCAGGGATGGTAGCCACGGCCACACCCCGTGGCAGCACCTGCCGGCTCCAAGCGCTTTCCCACGTTCGCCAAAATGAAGAATTTACCTAAATATGCTGCCTTAGTGTCCTTCACGAGGTCTCCCCTTGACTGTCAGAGCCCGGAGGAGCTGACACGTTCATCAAGGATGGTCAAGCGACTTTGCCGTGTGTCCCCTGTGGCCTCACCCTGTGCCGTGCCCTACGGTTTCCCTGAGGCAAGCGTGTGAAGGTGGATGGAAATGATGTGACTTCTTCTCCAGACTTGACTCCTCTCAATATAGTCCTTCGTCACGTGGGATAAATTTTTTTTAACAAGTGGAACAGGAATAGATTTAACATTTAAGCCTTCAGAAGAAGGCTTTTATCCCCTTTATGGAAAAGGAAAATGAGCTCATTCATTCAAGAGTTTTTCTTAAAAAGGGACGGATGTGCCAAGGCTGGTCTTTTTCTTAGGCTCGGGAGGAAGGTAATCCATTTTGGATCAATAGCTATGGGTTCATGATTAGCTATTGGTATTCCCCATTAAAAGAAAATTAGACTGTCACCCAGAAAATAATTCTTGAACCATGTTTCAATTTCCAAGAAATCTACAATAGGGACAGAATATTAATCAGATTGCGCTTTGGGGAGCTGAGGCTAAAGTTATAAATATTTCCTCAGGATGTATGATATAAGGCAATTCGGTTACTGATGAGGCATGAATGCTTCTAATGGCATATTCTGTAGGGTGATTTATTTTAATTGTCACTCTGGGACCTGTTATTACACAGTGTTAGGATGGGTCACTGCATTAGAAAATTAAAGCTGATGAAAGGCATTCATTTTTAGCCTGTTTGTAAATTCAGGCTTTTGGGATAAAGAGATGCTGACTGTATATAAATTCCTGCTCGACCGTTAATTCAGCGTCCAACACCTCTTCCGGCGTCGAGGACTCTTGGGGTTCTGGGGGATGTGCAGTTCTCACGGCCGCGGCCCCTCCTGTACCGGTCACTGCTGCTTCTGGCTGGTAGGCAGGGACTGTGAGAAGATGCAACGGTCCTCACCTGGGGGACACGTGCTCTTGGGCTCTGCGGGGCAGGTCCGAGGTTGAGTGTCCAGAGCTGAGCCGGACCCAGAGAGCAGGGAAGGTGGCTGGCCGTTACCAGGGCCCAGCACCTGCGAGGTGTGCTGTGTGTCCCTTCAGTCCTGCCACATGCTTAGACCTCCAGTGTCTCCTGAGCTGGGTGGTATTATCTGTCTTCTACAAAAACGAGTTCGGAGAGATCAGCTAACTTGGAGAAGCTTGCACAGTTAGTAAAACACCACGGAATAATTATATTTTCAATAGATAATTTGTGGGGAAGGAAAAGACTCTTTGTGATGCTTTTTTTGGTGCCTTTTTTTTTTTTTTAAAGATTTTATTCATTTATTTGACAGAGAGAGAGAAAGATCACAAGTAGACAGAGAGGCAGGCAGAGAGAGAGGAGGAAGCAGGCTCCCCGCTGAGCAGAGAGCCCGATGCGGGGCTCGATCCCAGGACCCTGAGATCATGACCTGAGCAGAAGGTAGAGACTTTAACCCACTGAGCCACCCAGACGCCCCTTTTGGTGCCTTTTAACAATAAATTTTGCATCACTAGCTGTAGAAGACATTAATGGGACGTAATACCTGTGCTTTGGTCGCCCTCCTAGAAAACTCCTAGAAAAGTGAGTTTTTTTCTTTTTTTCTTTCTTTCTTTCTTTCTTTCTTTCTTTCTTTCTTTCTTTCTTTCTTTCTTTCTTTCTTTCTTTCTTTCTTTCTTTCTTTCTTTCTTTCTTCTTTCTTTCTTTCCTTCCTTCTTTAAGTTGGTCAGATAGGGCCTCTGGGCAAGTGTGGACGATGTGAGGAGAGAGAGGATAAGAACAAATGTCCAGGACTCAAGCCAGAGCTGTGAACAGCTCCCTCCAGGTCTATAATTCCCCAGCGCTTCCACAATAGAACAAAAAGACAGTGATGTATCTTTGAGATCAGATCTGCAGTTACTTGCTGTATTTTTGGCTGAGACAAATCCATCTTTTGTGCGTGTTAGAACGGCAAAATTGCCTGCGATGTACTGTCTAGTCGGTTTTGAAAGCAGAATAAGAAAGTGGGATGTCAAAAATCTTGCCTGCTATTTACATAATTACCAGATTAAATAGGAATTGTGTAAATGCAAATGAGGTGCAGGTGCTTGCCTCGTGGAGATCACCCAAATTATACGCAGTTTGCCTAGAAAAATTGTTCCTTCAGTGTCATCTTTTTGGCATAAAGCTTCAAAGTTTGAGAAACTAGCTGTTGGAGGGACAGCCACTGCGGCTGAGCGCGAGTGGACCCACATGCCAGGGGTCCCGCAAGATGTCTTCCGCCTCCAGACCATCCACTGAGTGGGGGACCCAGTGAGATCGCTTCTCGAGGGTGCAACCTGAGCTCCTTTCGCCCGCGCATAGGTATTGCACTGTGTTTGGGCAGGATGTTTTTACTTACGTTGGACCAGTAAATCTTGACATGTTCAGCCATTGATTTCTATTACATCTAAATTAAACTCTTTCATTAGAACTCATCCTGTTGGCAGCAAAAATTCTAGTATCTCCCACCTGTTGGTAAAAAGGTAAAAATTGGCATGTCTACTACCGTCTTGACTGCGTTTCGGAACACGTGGCAAACCTTCGAAGCCCTGTCTTCCCTCTTCAAAGACTGCTTTGTTTCCACGTCTGACTGACCCGTCCTTGAGCTTACACTGGATATGTCACTCCTCAGATACTGCTGGGCGTATGGAGGTAAAAATGGTAGCCATCAGTCCTGGCTTCCTTGGATACTCCTACTTTTCCAAATATGTTGCTTTTCCAAATATGTTGCTTTTCAAAACAGTGACTCATTGAAGACCCAACCAGAGATCATCCACTATCTGCATTCTTGGGAGTTTTTCTTACAAGAGAACTCCTTCGAAGATGGGGATCCCTTCAATTCGATAACCACGGCAGTGTGGCATCTGGCTGGCCACACCGCTGAGTTCAATTTGCCTTTGCTGGTTCTTCTCCAGCAGAGGTTATCAAATCTTTGCTTAGAACTCTCTCTTGCCTCTAATTCTTTGTTTCCTCCTCCAGGGAGCCCATTCTCCCGGCCCCTTCTGCTCCCGACTATCCGGTCATAGCTGGGGATTGGTTTTCTCTCCTCTTACCCACACAGTCGCCCCTGTACAACACAGAATGATCTTCCTTTTAAGTTGTTTTGTATGCGTGATGCTTCCTATGTTCCTTTGGCTCTAGGTCCTCGTCATTTCTACCAAGGGCACCATATCTGAGGGCCTGCTCACCCCCAGGCTCCTCCCCAGCCCCATCCACCTGTCCCCTGAGGCCAGCTCCTGGCCTTGTTTCCTGCTGTTCTCTTGTTTCTCTGTCCCTAACACCGTCCTGTCTGCCTCAAAGCTTTCCCCATGGCTTCCTTTCCTTCAAGAGCCTGCCTTTCTCAGCACTCTCCCCTGCTGTCCTCCTTGTTTCGACTGATAGGTCCTAGAGCTTTTTCATCCATCAGTAATCTTGGCATTTCATTTGCATTTTTGCTTCACACTAAGTGAATAGCACACAGCTAAGTAGCAGGGCCGTTCACCCACCACTTTTACTGCTTCTGTTAAACACAATCCATGCCCACGGCGAGCTTACAGGAGACAGAGTAGTCACGGGGTCAAAGTGTAAGCACGGGGCATGTGTTCAGGTAAGACTGAGCATGATCACCAGGCAGCTCTCTGCCTGATATCGCCACCTTCCCAACCTGGCTGAGCCATTAGCGGGACTGAGTTTGATTCAGGGCGTGCACATCTGGAAAGTTTAGAAGGCGACAAAACGTGTGGCGTAAGAGGGCCTCTTGGCTTTCTGTCTCACCTTCTCTACATGGATATGGTCACATAACACTCTATGCTTTGTTTCTCCACAAAGTCCTGGCTGGACTGGACGCTACCCCTACCTCTTAGAAACTTCCAGAAACATATTTACCATCACGTGGGGAAGACACTGGATGCCGTGCGGTCACTGACTCTGGGTTCAGTAGATCATGTGATCTACTCCAAGGACCTGGGACTTCTCTTATTTCCTTGAGGAAGATAAGGCAGAATGTTGATACCAGACTATGTCTTGGGGACCAAGGATTCGACTGAGTGTGAGTCTTATTAGCATCCAAGCCTCTCATCCTCAGTATCTACTCTGTAACAACTTCTGTTGCTGTGAGTTCTTACTTATGCAGCTCTGACGGTGGGGAGTCAGTTTTTCTGCTTTCTCTCCAATTAGAGTTGCCACATTTAGCAAATAAAAATGCAGGGCACCTAGGTAAAAATGTGGATTTCAGATAAATAATGAATACCTCCTTATACGTATGTCACAAATATCGCAAAGTGTCGGTGTGCGTCTTTGGGACATACTAACCCTGAAAATTATTCATTGTTTATCTAAAATTAACATTTCTCTAGACATCCTAAATTTACCCGGCCAGCTTCTCAATTTCTCTTTCTAAGTAACTGAAACTGGGTGAAGCCTTTTCATACAGTCATGCGATACGGGTAAAGCAGGGCCCTGTGCTACAACCGTGAGTGGCACTAGAAATTGCCTTCAGTTTTTCTTCTGTCTTTTTATCTGGCCATCTGCACAGCGGTCTTCCCACTTGCTGTCCATCTGTGCAAACACATCCTGACGACCCCCGTGCCAGGGCTACCCTCCCACACGTTCATTCCTCCCCCTCGTCGCACGGATGGGCAAGTTATTTCTGCCAGTTTGCAGATGTTGTG
>JAQQSY010003938.1:0-12635 GCA_028646535.1 Procyon lotor
AGTGTGCTTTTGATTTGAATCTCCCTGATGGCTAAAGATGATGAACATTTTTTCATGTGCCTGCGAGCACATGAGTATGTCTTCTTTGGAGAAGTGTCTGTTCATGTCTTCTGCCCATTTTTGATGTGATTATTGGTTTTGTGAGTGTTGAGTTTGAGGAGTTCTTTATAAATCTTAGATATCAGACCTTTGTCTGTAGTGTCCTTTGCGAATATCTTCTCCCATTCTGTGGGTTGCCTGTTTGTTTTGATGACTGTTTCCTTTGCTGTGCAGAAGCTTTTTATCTTGATGAAGTCCCAAAAATTCATTTTCGCTTTTGCTTCCTTTGTCTTTGGAGACATGTCCTGAAAGAAGTTGCTGTGGCTGATGTCGAAGAGGTTACTGGTCTGCTTGATTATTAAAATTCTCCTCTGTCTAAAGTCGTTCATTGATAACATTCAATGTAACACATAGATCTTTACTTTTTTTTTTTTTTGCATGTTCAGAGAAGTCTATTCCCATAGATCCTCAGATCACCTTCTCATCAATTTTCAATTATACTCCTTCCAAGTCCCTGATAATTCATGCCATCCTTTGTTAATAATGTTTCTTTCTCTGGCATTTCAGATGTGTAACAAAATATGGTTTTTAAGTATTGTTTTTAAACTGCTGTCTTAAATATTTTTCCCTAAATGTCTAAATGGAAAAATAGAAAAAATATAAATTTGTACTGTTTTTTAAGTATCTAGGTAATTATGTACATTATATAATTATCTTTGTTATTACATGTAACTAATGCAACCTTTTGATTTTTGCAAATTTGAGTTACCATATGGAAATCTGGGCAATTGATTTTTAACAAAAATGCAAAACCCCTTTCAGTGGAAAAGAGTGTTTGTTGTAACAAACAACACTAGAAAAATTGAACATCCATCTAAAATACCTAAACTTCAAATTCATGCCTTCTGCAGTAATTAATTGAAGATGGATGACAGATTTAAATAGAGAAAGTTGGGGCACTTGGGTGGCTCAGTCAATTAAACATCTGCCTTCAGCTCAGGTCATGATCCCAGGATTCTGGGATCTAGCCCTCAGTTGGGCTTCCTGCTCAGTGGGGCACCTGCTTCTCTTCCTCCCTCTTGCTCCTTTTCACTCTCTCACTACCTCTTTCTTTTTCTCTCTCGAATAAATAAATAAAATCTTTAAAAAAATAAAATAAACATAGAATGTTAAACTATATAATAATCATAAGATAATATAAGAGAAAATCTTTGTGACCTGGGATTATGATCTTAAATACCCTATTAAAACAGAAAAAACCCACAATCCATAAATAGGAGTTTGTAAATTGGAATTTTCAGAAATGGACATGCTCAGAAAATTAAACCCCAACCAAAGGAGGAACTACTTGCCCCACCACACTTACCCATAAAATATATATGGAGGGGCACCTGGATGGCTTTGTGGGTTAAAGCCTCTGCCTTCAGCTCAGGTCATGATCTCAGGGTCCTGGGATGAAGCCCTGCGTTGGGCTCTCTGGTTAGTGGGGAGTCGGCTTCCCCTGCTCTCTCTGCCTGCCTCTCTGCCTAATTGTGATCTCTCTCTCTGTCAAATAAATAAATAATATCTTCCAAAAAAAAAAAAGAGAGAGAGAGAGAGAGTCTGTATACATGGTAAGCACCCCATAAGCTATAATTGTGCTGCTAGACTATTTTATTTAACTATACTTCTAAATTTGCGGCTCAAGATACAAAGACAAAATTGAAAAGCCTACAATCCTGAGTTCTTTATCTGAAAATGAGTTAACTATTCTTGGGAAGGTTATATTTTTCTCCCTCAGGATTCTTCTGGCTGGTCTAAGAGAAACTGACCTGAGATAGATTAAGAGGAGAAGAGAAATTAATTTTGTGTGCATAGGAGCCCAATAAACAAATTGAGACCTAAAGAAGTGATCATGTTGCTTTTAGGCATTTTCGACAAAGGGATTCTAAACAGATAATCATTAGTATATGAAATAAGGATTGTTTAAAAGAGGTCCTTCTATCCTGTGTTGCTTATCTCTGAAGATAGGAATGTCTCTCCACATCCTGCTACAGGTCTTTTCATATGAGAAATTTATTTCCTGCTTTCTGGAGAGAAAAGGACGGAGTGTCAGAATGCTTTTCTTGCATTGGCTGTTTCTTCAGTAACTCTATTACAAAATAATCATTATACCATTTTGGCAGATTTTTGGGCAGCCTGCCCTGCACTCCTCATCACTGAACTATATGATCCATATAGTTCTTACCTTTCTTGATGATAAAGTAAACTGAGATATATGTAAAATAACAATAATTATTCTATTTACAATAAAAATATTCACTTAAGGTAATTTTTATTAGTTCTAATGGAAATGGGAAAATAGGAGAGAATTTGCTCAGTTTTATTTATTTTATTTAATTTTTAAAAAATTTTGCTCAGTTTTATTTATCAAAGTATTGAGGCAAAAACATCAGTTGACAGGGATATAAGGTAGAGATGGGAGTAGTGGATCTGATGAAGTAGGAAACACATAATATTTGCTTTGGGGAGTTGGAGAACAAATATGAGTAAAGTGTAATGGAATTATTGAAGAGTATTAACTGCCTAATTTTAGATGACAATACTAAGTGAAGTAAGACAGTGTGTGTGTGTGTGTATGTGTGTGTGTGTGTCCCATTCCTATGTTCTGATCATTTGCATGCTCACAACAAATAATAATGAGGTTTAATGAAAGTTGCACTTTAATAGGTTAAGTTAAGAAAAAGGCATATAAAGAAAGGGGGTTGCATTTGTTTGCAATGTAATCTCACATAGGTAAGGAGCTTATATGTAAAAGATTGTGATGAATGGGTCATTTTTTTGATTGGATAAAGGTTAATCTATCTTTTTCATGCATTGTACACAGTGTGTTAATAAGGAAGGTTATTGAACAGCATGATGAGATTAATGCTTTCAGTATTTAGCAGAAGTGATGGGAGAAATTCATAAGTAGAACAATAATATTGCATATATTTATTCCCTCAGAAACAAAGGATTGGCTTAAGAAATTGATTCTCATTGGAATATAAATGGGAAGATTTCAAACTCATTTTGAATAAGAATTGAACAAAATTTTAAGGGAAAATATTTGAATTGAAAGAAGATGGTATAAGTCAACCAAGACAGTAAAAAATGATGAACCCAGACAAAAGCAATAGAAAAATAATTCCACTTTTAATAGGGGTGAAATAACCACATATTATCCCTGCACAAGATGCTGTAAATAACAATGCACACTTCTCATTATCTCTAGTATTATTCCATGCAAGAATAAAACCTATATATTAGGATTTTATTTCTTGAATTGATTCTAGCCGCACATCAGTTCATTTCTGAGGTTTCACATATCATTTCTTAGAAACAGAGCAAAGTAATGTTGGAAATCATTTGAGATTACATAAATACATTCATCCATCCACTCCAAATACAGGACAAAAAAATGTGGTTCAAAATGTTAGTGAATTGGGGCACCTGGGTGACTCAGTCAATTAAGCTCCTGACCCTTGATTTTGACTCTACTCATGATCTCAGGGTCGTGAGATAGAACCATGTGCCAGGCTCCACTCTGGATGTAGAGTTTGCATATGTCTCTTTTTCTCCCTGTACCCCCCCAACCCTACTTGCACTCTCTCTTTCTTTAAAAAAAAAAAAATTTTAAGTGAATTAACCATCTTGAACTTACTATATCTGCAGATGGAGAACAAGTTAAAAACAGAAATTTGGAATATAACTACCATAGTGGAATTTGTTCTCTTGGGGTGGTCTGATATTCCCAATCACCAATGTGTTCTTTTTGAGGTATTTTTAGTCATCTACCTAACTATCCTGATGTGCAATGGCATCATAATATTGACCATAAGAATTGACTCTGCTCTTCAGAAACCCATGTACTTTTTTCTTAGCAATTTTTCCTTCTTAGAAATCTGTTATGTAACAGTCACTATTTGCTAGGTCCACAATATGGACCTATTGACCCAGAAAGGAAATATTTCTTTCTTTGCCTGTGCTGCACAAATGTGTTTTGTCCTGATGCTTGGAGGCTCAGAGTGTCTTCTCTTGACAGTGATGGCCTATGACTGCTATGTGGCTATTTGCAACCCTCTGCATTATCCTCTGGTCATGAACCACAAGGCCTGTGTGCAGCTGGTGACTGTGTCCTGGATCAGTGCAATTCCAGTCGTAAGTGGGCAAACGTGCCAGATTTTCTCGCTGCCCTTTTGTGGGTCTAACATCATTAATCATTTCTTCTGTGACATCCCCTCAGTGTTCAACTTGCTTGTGGGGACACACTTGTGAATGAGAAAGCAATCTACGTAGTTGCCGTGATCTTCGTCATGGTTCCATTCATGTTGATTGTTTTCTCCTATGGAAAAATTATATCCAGCATTCTGAAGTTGTCATCAGCCAGAGGGAGAGTGAAAGCCTTCTCCACCTGTTCTTCTCACCTGGTAGTTGTAGTCTTGTTCTATGGAACGGCTTCCATCACTTATTTACGACCAAAACTGAATCAAACTGAAGGAGTTGGAAATTCATCTCTCTTTTCTACACTGTTTTGATCCCAACATTGAATCCCATTATCTATACTCTGAGGAACAAAGACATCATGGTAACACTGAGAAAATTACTAACAAAGTTATTAACGTGACTCAAATACATGAAATGATGGAAAGAATTTGCTTGTAAGTTCATCACGTAGACACAATAGAAAAAATGGCTTCCAGTTTTATTCGTCATAAAGATCATTAACGTCATCACAGCAACCTCACATTACATTAAGGAACCTGAGTTTTATAGGATTGAGTTAAAGCCTTCTGTATAATCAAAGCACAAATTATCTAGGGCAAAAATCTAATTGAATACCCATCAGTCCTCGACTGTGAACTAGTGAGTTAAGGGATTGCCTCAACAATACAATGATAGTTAACTCAGTGTGTCTCATAATGAAGGACGAGGGTCATGTGCTGTGATCATTTTTTTTATTGCCTTCCCATTCCTTCAGATGTACTTGCACCATTCTTTGTACCTGTGATTTAATTTAGCCAATGACAAACCCCGGCAGCGTCCAATATGGTAGAAGCAGAAGAATCGTAGTATCTTCTTTGCATTTCCCTTTCTTTCTATCCCTTGTCATTGTCCAAGTTGCTCTAAGATCACGAATCATGATAATTTTCCCTTTCTTCTGGTGACATCTTTCCCTCCCCTTGTAGCTTCAGGTTTTGCTTTGATAATATCTATTTAGTATTACAAGTCTCTGGAATTTTTACCATAAACTCTCAAATGGATGTGTAGCACATTGAAATGTTAGTCCCTCTAAAATAAATGTCTGTTTAATCTGCAAATGTGCCTTGTTTGGAAAAAGAGGAAAAGGACTTTGTGGATGTAATCAAGTCAAGGAAATGAGATCATCCTGCTTTAAAGTGGGCACTCTATCCCTTGACCAGTGTCCTCATGAGACAGAAAGGTAGGGGTAGTTTAAAAGATCGAGTCACAGAGAAGAAGTTCATGTGAAGGTGGAGACAGAGATTGGAGTGATGCAGTCAAGAACCAAAACCAGATCAAGAGCCACCAAGAGCGGGAAGAAACAACGATTGAGTCCCCGTTAGATCCTTTAGAGGGAATGAGGAGAGACTGCCAACACTGTGATTTTGGACTCTGGGTTCTAGAACTGGGAGAGATTCAATTTTGGTTGTTTTAAGCCCCACAGTTGGTTGTGTTTTGTTACAGTAGATCTAGGAAAGTAATGTGTTATGTAAATACTCTTTTCATGGAAGTGCTCCTTTTGAATCCTCTGGAATAAATTCTGTATCCTTTTTGGGAAATAATATGGGATTGTTTTCCTTTGAATGAAAAATCAAAGTACTTATTTTTTTTTATTTTAAAAACTATATCAACGAAAACTCATCTTGTAGAAATCATATTTTCCAGGAATAATTATTACCTGAGTTCGTTTAAGAATTTTTATTAAATGTTTGTTCAAGAGTGTATATAAGAGGTTTTTTTAAGTGCTAAAGGTAACAAGAAGCGAAGGGAAGGTGCTCGCAGTTGAAACACCTTACCACAGTGGAGTACATCTACACCACATAATACGAAACAGCCTTGCAAGACAATGTTTTAGAGCCCCTTCACTGAAGAAATTCCAAGCTTTCCTGCCATGTGAGAAAGAAAATGTGTGCATAAAACATAACTATTTTTGTAAAATAAGGAAGGTTAGCATTCCATAATCTCATACATTTAAAAAAAGTTAAGATTTTATTTATTTATTTGTCAGAGACAGAGAGAGAGAGAGCACAAGCAGGGAGAGCAGCAGGCAGAAGGAGAAGTAGGCTCCCCACTAACAAGGAGCCCAAAGTAAGACTCAAAATCAGGATTCTGGGTTCATGGCCTGAACCTAAGGCGGACGCTTAACCAGCTGAGCCACCCAGGTGTCCCAAAACAAACGTTTCTTGCATACATATGATTGTATATGCATTTGTATATATTTATATTATATATTAAATAGATAATATATAGAGTGTATGTACTTCAACTGTTCTACTGAGGGAGGAACAATTAGTTGTAACTAAACCTAGAAGAGATATTATGAATTATTTTATGTCAACATGATTTTGTATTGATATTCTTCACTTACTTTAGAACACACTAAAATACAAACCTACTAATATATGTTAAGAAAGTTGCTATGTTTAGGATTTGGCATTAATGTACCTTTGGATTCAGTGTTGTTCTTCGATGCTAGGATATCAAATGCTGGAATTTGAATGGAGATAAAATTTATATACATATGAACAGCCAGATGAAAAGATGCATACACAGGTGAGGTCTGAGAGGTTCCTGAGTGGATGAACTTCTGTCTCCATGCAGTGTCACTCTTCAGACACATGCATATGTTCACCCCCCTGGGAGCTCTCTGAGCTCCAGCTTTAGGGATGTTTACGGGGCCTTCATCACATAGGCAAGACGGGCCATTAACTCCGTTTTCAGGCCCTCTCTCGTCTTAAGAAAATGGAGGTAAGGAGAGCTGAAAATTCTAAGTTTCTAATCACAGCTATTTTTTCTGGAGATCAATCAGTCCTCATGAGAAAGTTATCTAGGAGCCACCCAAGGTTGCCTCATTAGAACAAAAGACACTCCTACTGCCCAAGAAATCACAGGAGTTTCAGGAGCACCATGTCAGGAACAAGTGTCAAAGATCAAATATGCAAACAAAAGATGCTCCAAGTGTGCTTAGAACTCGGGAAATAATAAGAGCTCCGGGAGCATGGTGTCAGCTCAGGCCCAGAGATCAATATTGAGGTCACAAAATCACAATCATTCCTATCAGAAAGACAAAAATTAAACAGAAACAAAAAAAGGAATATATATCTCTATCTAAGGAATGCTTTTTCTCTCTTCTGTGTATTCTGACTTAATCTGTTTAGTACAATTTTCTTTTTCTTTTTTTTTTTTTTTTAGTTTAAATTCAATTAGCCTACATATAGTACATCTTTAGTTTCAGATGTAGCGTTCAATAATTTATCAGTTGCCAATAACAACCCCTGACCTCCCCTCCAGCAACCAGTTTGTTTCTTATAGTTAAAATTCTCTCATGATTTGCCTCCTCTGATTTCTTCCCATTCAATTTTTCCTCCTTCTCCCTATGATCCTCTGCATTATTTCTTATACTGCACATATGAGTGAAACCAAATAATTGTCTTTCTCTGATTGACTCATTTTGCTCAGCATGACACCCTCTAGTTCCATCCATGTCGATGTAAAGGCTAAGTATTCATCCTTTCTCATGGATGAGTAATATTCCATTGTAAATAATACATCTCCTTTATCCATTCATGTGTTGATGGACATCTGGGCTCATTTCACAGGTTGGCTCTTAAGGACGTTGCTATTAGGAACATTGGCATATGTTGTGATGGGGACTAGGTGTTAAATGCAACTAGTGGATCTTTAAACATTACATCAAAAACTAATGAGGTACTACATGTTGACTAACTGAACATAATAATTGAAAAAAAAAAAAAAAGAAAAGTAAAAAAAACCAAACCTAGTGGCATCACAATGCCAGACTTCAAGCTATATTGCAAAGCTGTGATCACCAAGACAGCATGGTATTGGCATAAAAACAGACAAATAGATCCATGCAACAGAATAAAGAACCCAGAAGTGGATCCCCAAACCTGTGGTCAACTGAACTTTGACAAAGCAGGAGAGAATATCCAATGGAAAAAGGACAGTCTCTTCAATAAATGGTGCTTGGAAAATTGGACAGCCACACGCAGAAGAATGAAACTGGACCATTCTCTTTTACCATCTACAAAGAGAATCTCAAAATGGATGAAAGACCTAAATGTGAAACAGGAATCCATCAAAATCCTAGAGGGGAACATAAGCAGGAATATCTTCAACCTCGGCTGTAGTGAGTTCTTGCTAGACATGTCTCCAATGGCAAGGGAAACAAAAGCAAAAATGAACTCTTTGACCTTCATCAAGACAAAAAGCTTCTGCACAGTGCAAGAATCAGTCGACAAAACTAAAAGGGAATCTACAGGTTGGAAGAAGTTATTTGCAAATGACACAGTAGATAAAGGACTTGTCTCCACAATCTATAAAGAATTTGTCAAACTCAACACCCAAAACACACGTAATGTAGTCAAGAAATGGGCAGATGAGGGGTGCCTGGGTGGCTCAGTCATTAAGCGTCTGCCTTTGACTCAGGTCATGATCCCAGGGTCCTGGGATCGAGCCCCACATTGGGCTTTCTGCGGGGCAGGGACCCTGCTTCTCCTGCTGCCATTCCCTCTGCTTGTGTTCCCTCTCTCTCTGTGTTTCTCTCTATCAAATAAATAAAAAAGAAAGAAATGGGCAGATGACATGAACAGACATTTATCGAAGGAAGACATACAAATGACCAACAGACACATTAAAAAAAAAATGCTCCATATCACTTGGCATCAGGAAAATACATATCAAAGCCACAGTGAGATAACACCTCACGCCAATCAGAATGGCAAAAAATAACAAAACAGGAAACAACAAATATTGGTGAGGATGTGGAGAAAGGGGATCCCTCCTAAAATGTTAGTGAGAATGCAAGCTGGTACAGCCATTCAGGAAGATGGTATGGAAGTTCCTCCAGAAATTAAAAATAGAGTTACCCTACAACCCCACAATTACACTCTTAGGTTTAGTACATTTTTCTATTTATATTTTGGACTTTTTTTGATATTTAAGAACAAGCCAAGAAGAACACTCCATTTGAGATATCCTTTTTAAAGATTTATTTATTTACTTGAGAGAAAGCACCATTGGAGAGTGCGGAAGGAGAGGGAGAAGCTGACTCCACTCTGAGGAGGAAGCCCAATGTGGGGTTGGATCCCAGGATCCTGGGATCATGACCTGAGCTGAAGGCAAATGCTTCACAAATTAAGCCACCCAGGAACCCCAAGATATTATTTGTAATTATTTTTCTCATTGTATCAGTTCTATTTGACTTTACTTTCGGAGCATGTTTCTTTTCTAATGGAGAATTCTTTATTTTGATGCATTCTTTTTTTCAAATTTTGTGTCCTGCCTCCAAATCTTGAGTCATAAACTTTCATTACTCCACATTTATCAGACTTTCTCCTTAGAATGTTTTCATCACTTTGCTCACTCCAGTATTTGAATCTGTATTAGCACTGGAAGTTTTCCTGCTGTAATATATCTTATTCAGAAAAGTTCACTGTTCTTTCTTGTCTGGTAGAGGCTGCCCAGTTGTCTCAAGAGCATGTACTTTAACTGTCCATATTTTGCCAATTGGGTAGGCTACCTTTATTGAAAGACAATTTATCATTTGTATTTGAGTATTTTTTTTTCTCAAGATTCTATTTTATGTCATCAGAAAACCTCTGTACTCATGCATAGTATTACACCTTCTGATTTGAGGCTTTGAAGTGCTCAGTAGAGATACTTCTTGGATGCACATTTTCAGTAGCTCCAGCCTGGCAGGATTCTCAGACCCTTGCTGGGCTCTCATCTGGCTCCTCTGTGAGATCTGCCACCCTCCTCACTCACTGCCTTCCATGATAAGGTGCACATGCTCCTGATAGATCTCACGTAGCTTTCCTAACCATTTCCCGTTATCACAGTGCTATAGGAGTTCCTTCTCTGAAATAGTTTCCTTTCCTAATAATAAACTCATAGGAATCATTATTTACTAAATAACTGAAAGCAACATCCTATTTTGGACATAAGAAATTGTTCCCAAGCCATAATTCTTCAGCAATCTGTTGGAAAAAATTTTCCGTTCCTAGAAGTGAAGCCTAGAAATCACAAACCATTTGCTCTGAATCTTTCCCATGATATCAGCTAGATTTATTTCAGATTCTCATTTTATCCTAAGCTTGAAAATATTCACACCTTAAAGATGTAAAAGGAAATTGGGAAAAGACTGCTATGTTGGCCGAAGGAAGGAAAAAATTCCCTTAATCAGGTTACCCTTGGGTTAAAATTTTAATTGATTTAAAAATTAATTTTATTGTAATTAATTTTTAATTAATTTTAATTTTCCGAACCATGTGTAATCCATTTAACAGCTATATCTCATATCAATAATATAATAGTTTTCTTTGTAAAAATAACATTTGAACATTTAATACAATGGTTACTCAGGCCAGCCCTAACTACTGATCAAGGAACCTATCATAGAAGAGATATCAGAAAAGCAAATTTGACACCTCAGTTGACATCTCAGAGACTCCCAGTGGAGCATTTATAATACATAAGTTAAGAATCAGATGTGTGTCAACTCTGGATGGTCTCAGATAGTAGTGTTCAGCACCCTGTTCCATGTCTAAGAAATAAGATATGCTGTGCATCTAGATCTAATTCTTCATGATCCCAATTGAACCATAATCATCCCTCACTAACTTGAAGAGAATGTTATTTGTAAAAGTGACTAAAAATGTGGGAAAAAAAGATACGCTCTGCACTCTAGACCATGTAGGGGTTGAAGAGAAACTATTCTTTCTCTTCATGTATAAAATATAACACATCGGAGATGCCATAGTGATGCTTCTAATTAGAAATCTAAATTTGTCACACAGAAGAGATCCCTGAGGTAAAGTTGACTAACTTTCACTGAAAGAGCTATTCATATTTAGAAAGAACACAAAATTAAAAAAGTGGCTTACATATCTTTGATGACACAAGTGGTTTTCAACTACAGTAACTGAACCACTAAACCCACTATAGTGAAAACAAAAAAAAAAACCAGCAACAACCCAAAGAAGAAAGGTAAATATAAACAACTTTATACTGATACTAGGCTTAGATGATATTTTTAAATTTAAAATTAGTATTTAACACAATGTAACAAATATATCATTTTATTACAGGGACTTTTATATATTTCTGATTGTAATAAATAAAATTTACAATGAAATAATGTTAATAAGTAATGGAATCAAGTCACTTAGAAGTACTAAAAATTGCAGTAACTGAAGTAATTTTTCTAGGTATTCATAATATTATTGGAAATTTCATTTTGCATCAATACACTGTAACAAATCAGTGTTATATTTATATATTCAGCCTGATAATTTAATAAGATTTTAAAGCAAAGTAATCCATGCAATAATGTTACAACCATTGAGGAACCCAAAAAAACATTTTAAAGAAAAACAATGATAGAATTAAGGATTTGCAAAATAATGAAAAGTAGTTTTAAATTCAATATTGCTTTTTAATTGATTTAAGGTTTAAGTTGCTAATATATATCCAATCTATAAATATAACTGAAGCTTGAATGGCTTCCGATATTCAGCTGAAGTTGAGTGTTGTTATGCCTTTCCTTAATCATTTGGAGTTTTTCACATAATGGAGGCTTGGATTTAAACAAAACTCTTGCGACATTAACTTTTTTTCCCTTTATCAATAAGAACTTAAATATTTATAAGGAAGAAAGTAGTGTAAGTTTGTGAGAGCTCACGGAGCACATTTCTGCTCCTTATCCTTTGCTCCACTCTTGAGAAATACATACACAAATCTTACTATTTCATGTTACACATCAATGATTTCATCACCAAAATGTTGGGTTTTACAATTAGAAATTACATTTTATTTAGCACTGGAAGTAATTTTCTTCCAATGATAATCATGAAATCATCTATATTAAATAAATGCCATTTGTAAGAGAGGTATTAAAGATTAGAATTTATTCTCTTGGATATTAATACAATTCTCCCCTTTAAGGATATGATTTTTTACTCTATTGTTTTTAAATTATTCTAGTGTCACGTTAGTCACCATAAAATACATTATGAGGTTTTGATGCAGTGTTCCAAGATTCATTTCTTATGCACCACACCCAGTGCTCCATGCCTAAGTGCGCTCCTTTATACCCATGATCAGGCTCACAAATCCTCCCACCACCCTCCCCTCTAAAACCCTCAGTTTGTTTCCTGGAGTCCACAGTCTCCCATGGTTTGTCTAGCCCTCCAATTTCCACCCCCTTCTCTTTCCCTTTTCTTTTCCCAGAACATGATTTTATTTAAAACATGTCTGCTGCTTTACTTAATTCAGAATCAAATACTCATCAGGATCTTAGGTACGCAGGCATTTTC
>JAQQSY010003939.1:0-12635 GCA_028646535.1 Procyon lotor
GCTTTGAAATAGAATAGACTTAGAAGAAGTTGCCTTTGAATTCTGTCTCTGAGTATTTCCACCACTACCCATTCTGATGTCCACCTTTTCCTTTTGCTTCTCTGGAAAAGTTGTGGGTTCGTAACTGGTCATCCATACAATAGGGATCCAGCCAGTGACTGTGTAAAGTTATTTCTCTTGCCAGAAATTTCTGGATGTCTGCCACATGCAGATAAGTCTAGTTATGGGTATGCGCTGGGTCAGTGTGCTTCTCCCTGCCCAGCACCCAACCCTTCTGATCACGGCTCCTCAGTTGTCCCGTAGGGAACTGTGTTTTATCTCTCTCATTCCAGCTGAAAACTGGTGGGGTCAGTTCTGTCTCATCCTGGCTCCCTCCTGCTCCCAGCTCCGGGGCTGACTGTGATCACTCGGGTTGATGAACATAGGCCACCCCATCGTGACTGGCCCAGCGATGGCACAACTTGGTCCACTACATCCCCTTCCTAGAGCTTCTTCCGAAACAGCGGGGGGAAGAGGCCTTCTTTTGGCTGGGATTACCCCACTGAGGAATGTGGCCACCGTGCGGAGAGGGTCTGAGGGTGAGGCCAATGCAGGAGGAACTTGAGCTGAGAATATGCGAGAGAGCGAGAGAGGGAGTTTACAGGCCCAAGAACGTCTCCTGGAGCCTGAACTTAGTAGTGTTAGGAACCAGTTGCTTAGCTGTGGCTCAAATTAGCCAGCCCTCTTACTGGCGGCCCAGAGGCCCAACCCAGGTTGCGCTAACCATCAGTCAGCCGTGTTCAATTTCTGTTGCACCACCTGTATCCAGCATCCAGTCCCCACCCGGTGTCCTTTCAGGCTGCCTCTTGCTCTTACACAACGTCCACCCTAGAGCCTTCTCTCGGTCCCCCAGCACCAAGGAAGCTCGGTCCTTTCTGGTGTATTCCCTGGCTCAGCCTGATCCGCTCCTCCATCCACCCCCACCAGCCAGTCTCTCTCCAAGGGAGGACAGGCGGAATATATTCCAGCCCCTTGCGCTGTAGGGAACACACCTGGGGACCAGAGAGTTTGTTCCTTGTCCCCTCTCACAGTTCCTTGACAATGGATTGGTTGTCCGAAAGGACGAGGGGGAAAGAATCCATCGCCCGACTGCTCCTGTTGTTTGGCATTATTGAAATGTTGAAACCCATGGCACCTGTTTGTCCAACAATAACCAAAGAGGGAAGGGCTCATCCCTCCTCGGTTGCCTCTGTTGTCACAAGTTAACTTGAGGGAAATGCAGTGACTAATGCGGGTTTGGGAAAGAAGAGAGCTAGAGAGGTGGAAAACTAGAGCACTTGAGATTAAGTTGAGAGAGGAATATGATCACGTAGAGGGAAAGAAACTCTGTGCGTTGCCGAACACCTCTGACTGATACACTTCAACTTCATCTGCGCATAACTCCCTCGTCTAACTGAAACTCCCATTCAATGCTCCCTGGATGCCCCTGGGACAGCTGATGACCTTGAGAAAAGAAAAGCTTAAATGAGCCCCAAGGCTGATGTTGAGGCTGCCAGCAAGTCCCACCACCAAGTCACAAAGCCACAGGTAGGGGTCAGCTTTCCAAGGCTTTCCCTTCCCCCCAAGCTCCCACTCCTCCCCCCTACAAGCCCATCTTCTCATTCTTCTAGTTCTCATCCCAGTTGAAGGGTCTAAAGAAAAGACATCCATATGAGATGGGGGAAACGTATAGGACACGAGGGGAGAGAGGGTGAGGGAAAGAAACAGAAGTACAATGAGGAAGAAAATAGGGGGATGTTACTTACACACTACATACATATTGCTGTGAGTGATTTTAATACAGAGCTAGCTTTTGTTAAGGGGAAATCATTCCCCTCTCGGTGAAAAAGGAGGAAAATATTAAAATAATTTAAAAAATGATCATTGCCCCTATTGAAGAATAATCGCTCTGCACTAGGCGTGTGTGTGTGTGTGTGTGTGTGTATTCAAGAGAAATGTAGATAAATGTATGGATGACAAAATTCAACAATTATGCAGTGAAAGATTCTTAAGAGATAATGTCAGCAAAAAATTCTTTTTTTTTCTTTAAAGATTTTATCTACTTGACAGAGAGAGAGAGAGACAGCAAGAGAAGGAACATAAGCAGGAGGAGTGGGAGAGGGAGAAGCAGACTCCCCACTGAGCTAGGAGCCCGATGTGGGTCTCGATCCCAAGACCTGGGATCATGACGCGAGCCAAAGACAGACACTTAACAACTGAGCCACCCAGGCACCCCAGCAAAAAAATTCTTGATGAGGGTAAAGAGGTATTTCTCATGGGTTCATACACACACACACACACACACACACACACACACACACACACACACAGTATATGTTGCATTGAGCATTAAAGTGATTAACTCGTCTGGGTAATTTGAAAGCAAACTTGTGGCCCATCCTGAGGTAACTTGCAAAATCAGAGTTGGAGATAAATAGAAATCTGGACCCTCTCCTCTTTGGCCTACTTTGCATAACCCCTGATGCCATTACATTCTATCATGTTCTAAAAATGGCGATGGGATCTCTTTCTCACCAGAGGCTGGAGTCCTCTGATTCTGTTGCTCTTTTTTGGTTACCTTTTGAGTGCTTAGATCTTAATTTCCCAGCTGAATTGCGAGCTCCTTTTCTTTATCTTTGGGTGCCTCACAGACCCTGCTCTGGGACCCTGGGGGGTAGGAAAGATTCCATAAATGCTGTGTGGCTGGCTGAGGGCCAACTGGACCAGGCAATTTCCTTCAAAACCTAGAGGATGGCTTGTCTTGGCAGTTCAGACTTGAAGATAAAGGACAAGCCAAAGACTGATCAAAAATGTAGGTATGGGGGTGTCTGGGTGGCTCAGTTGTTGGGCGTCTGCCTTCGGCTTGGGTCATGGTCCAGGGTCCTGGGATCGAGCCCCACATCGGGCTCCCTGCTCAGCAGGAAGCCTGCTTCTCCTGCTACCATTCCCTCTGCTTGTGTTCCCTCTCTTGCTGTGTTTCTCACTGTCAAATAAATAAAATCTTTAAAAAAAAAAAGTAGGTCTGGCTGTCTGAGTAGACCAAGGTGGGGCAAAATGGACTGAGCCAGGCCGGAGAGAGTCCCACCCTATGATCAGCCACCCAGGAGGGCTTATTCTGTCTTGACTCACTGGGGACCGGCTGCTTACTCCTCCGAAAAGAGAGCAGAGCCCCCACTGAGGATTTGACATTCAGACTTCATTTTTCCTTTGGCTCAGTCAGCTCAGAGTCCTTTATTTCTTGCTTCTCTTTCTTTCTGCCTCTCTTTTCTGTCTATTTCTCTCTCAATATACATTGAGCTTATTTGGGGCACATAAAAAGGAGGCAAAGCTATAGGAGTTCTATGAATGCCCCAACTTGGGCGGTTACTCTATTTCAAAAGGAAAAATTCTTGTTTTTTAAAGCAGGGTCAATTCTACCTAAATTATACCCCACCCCGCCCCAGCTCCTTACATTTTTATGGCATTCCTTAATTCTGGAGGTGCCATAGTTGTAACTCATTCCTTTATCCTCTATTAAAATATAAATACACTCATTTAGAAAGCTCATTCAAAAAATGGTAGCAGCCATTCATATTTTAGTATGAATGAGTTTATCAGAGACTCTATTTATAGACGTCACTGGCAAAGAAGCAGATGAGAGTGGGGGACCTAAGCAGTGGAGGCTATTAAGAGGGGAAGGTGGGTTAGAGGAAAAATGAAGCAAAAAGATGAGACTGAGCAGAGCATGAAACCAAGTGCAGGTCCTTCTGAGTGCAGGGCTCTGGGAAAGGTAGTGGGCCTGCCCATGAAACCAGCCCTGTACCCACATGGATACACAAATAGCTTTGAAAGGCATTGGACACATTCTGTTCTTTACTCCACACCCTGAGCTCTGCTTCTGCTTCTTTTCTGGGCTCTGACTCAGTTCTCGTTGTCCCAATGCGATCTCCTCCTATCTTGAGTAACATCCCACTCCGCCTGCCTGTCTGACTCTCACCCCACCCCCGCCCCCACCTCAGCTTTCTTTTCTTCCTACCTCCTGCATTTTGATACTTCTAGATATGGCCTATTCAATCATGGGATACAAATCCAAAGCCTATTCCGACATTAGCTCTAGTGCCAGGTCCGTACCGGTCTTTCGAACTTTCCCTTGCACCTCCAAGTCTTCCTCTATTTGGTGCCAAGTTGGATTTTATTTATTTTTTAAGATTTTATTTATTTATTTTTCAGAGAGAGAGTGAGTGAGTGAGCAAGAGAGCTTATGCACAAGCAGGGGGAGCTGCAGGCAGAGAGAGAAGCAGGCTCCCCACTGAAAAAGGAGCCCGATGTAGGATTCGATCCCAGGACCCTGGGATCAAGATCTGAGCAGAAGGCAGATGCTTAACCAACTGAGCCACCGAGGTATCCTAAGGATTTTAATTTTAATTGGATTTTCGTTGTCAAGTCCTAAGGCAAGGGTCACAAAGTGTGATGAAGTGTGATGAAGTGTGATGATGTGGGGGGTGGGTGCAAGGGGACTGATTATTTGGTCTTACTTGGAAGGCCAAGAAAGAGTCAAAGAATAAAATGATGCTCCCGAACATCCCCTTCACTTTACCTCTTTGCTATTGTCCGTTTGATTTTTTCTTGTATTCCTCAGTTCTCCACATTTCCAACCTCCTGTCATTTCTCCTAATCTCCTTCTTCCAACTGACGGGTTGGCGATGGGTTCCAATCCTGATTGGAACCCTTGCTGAAGTGCTTCTGGACCCACAGTGAGAGAAGGAACCCAAAGCTGAAGATGCAGTGATGGGCCCAGGAGCAAATGTTCAACCACACCATTGTTCATACCCAGGGCATAGACTTCCTCTAACACGTGTTGTGGAGGAAGAGAAAATGTTTGACACATTTCTCAGATTGCCTTTGTGGTAACTGCTTTGAGATGATTCTTGTCCAATAGTACAGCCAGATGACTCATGAAAGAATCTTTACTCATTGACTCTTTCTTCAGAGGATTCAATGAAGTGAGTCACACCTCTGCTTACTAGATTTTATTGGGAATGTTAGGAGAAATCCTTTCCCCTGGGAACAGGAAGTTTTTGGTGTTTCTTGTGTAGGTGAAATACCAGTGGGGGCACGCTATCACACACACTATCGATGGGCTGACTTTCTATCAGGGATGCTCAATTAGGATCAGCAGAGCAATGATTCTGGGGGAGGGCATATTTCACGTTAATACTGTTTTGATAGTCCAAATCCACAGAAGGTAAGCCTGGACAAAATGTTTCCCATTTTCCCATTCCCATCCCTAAGTGATGAATACTTAGGAGGGAATCTGAGTACCCCCATGCATCATGGGGGAGTGTTGACAGAAAACTCAATAATGAGTCTTGGAAAATGCAATCATTGATTTTGTCCTATGGGGGATGAAGTAAAATCTCATTTCACAATCCATTAGAAATAAGGGGAGATGGAGCCAGCTGGAGGCACCAATAGGATTTCTCCCCACGGCAGAAAGGCAGATTATGAACTCAGCCACAGACCTCAGACTCAGGACAAGCTGGGCAAGCAACAATCAGGCAGAGAGGGACTTTACATCAAAGGCCAGCAGATACCACAGAGTATGGACCCTAGGACCTGCAGAAGTTCAGGGAATCTCTCTTTCTCCACTACCACAGGACAAATAAGCTACATGTCTCTCCCCCAAACATCAGGTGCCATCTTGGAAAAAGAAGCAGGGGGAAGGGAGGCCTCCTGTGTGAGAGAATGAACAATCATAAAAGAGAAGCAAAATGCTACCTGAAAAAAATTTCAATTATCAGATAGATTAAGCTGATCATGAGATCAGACTTTTAATTAAAGATTTCTCAGGGGCGCCTGGGTGACTCAGTGGGTTAAAGCCTCTGTCTTTGGCTTGGGTCATGATCGCAGGGTCCTGGGATCGAGCCCTGTATTGGGCTCTCTGCTCAGTGGGGAGACTGCTTCCCCCCTCTCTGCCTGCCTCTCTGTCTACTTGTGATCTCTCTCTCTCTCTCTCTCTCTCTCTCTCTCCCTCTGTCAAATAAATAAATAAACAAGCAAGCAAATAAATTAATAAATAAAATCTTAAAAAAAAATATTTCCCAGTAGCCATTCAATAGGAGCATGAGAAAAAGACACCAAAGTCATTACATTTTTGTCTACACATCAAAGGGTACCATGTGTGAATTAGCAACCTTGCTACACAGTTGATTATGGAACATGTACTATATGCCAGACACTATACTCGATGTTGGGGGAGGGAAGCAAAATCTAGTTTAAGAGAAAAGCAGAGAGGTAAATGATTATTACACAGTATTTTTGATAAGGTCTACGACAGAGGACTACCTCAGTGATATAGAGGTCCAGAAGAGAGACACTGAATTCAGAATAAGGACTCAGAGAAGGCTTCTGGGTTGTTGAAATGAGGTGAATTTGGAAGGACAAGTAGGCATTAACTAGAATTTGAGTTCTTGATGAAGAAATGAGGGAATCGCTTCGAAGCCAGGAGAACAGTAATAGCTCTCTGTTCCCCCAAAGGTGGGAGAGGATTCTATGGGGCATGGGGAAGAGTCAGAAGTTGATGCTGAAGAGGTAAGAAGAGTCCAATCAGGAAGAGATCTGTATGCTAAGGGTTTTGACTTTTGTCTTGGAAGCTACAAAGATCATTGAAAGATTCTAACCAGGGATAGGACAGAATCAGATTCTCGTCTGAAAAAAAATAATTCAGGTCACAGGGTGGCAGACAAGGAAGGGAGAAAGGGCCAAGTGAGACCAAGGAAGCAACATGTGCAGGAACCTGGTGAGAAATGATGAGGACCTGAATCGAGATTGGGGCTTGTTCACAAATGAATCTTGAATTTTCAATTCAAGATTGTGAAAGAAGAGCATGTTCAGACTGAAGACATATGTGGGGAAATGAATTTTATAGCCCGTGAGACGAGGGAGGTGAATGAGAGGGACTTGCAGAGCTCAGACTGGAAGGGAGTGCCCGGGTGGGTGCCCTGTCCCAAGGGGAATACAAGACAACAGTGGGTTGGAGGAAGCAGATGATGAGTTGGGTGGGGGGTATGACTGATAATTTTATTTTAGCACCAGACACCCAAGTGGGTCTGTCTAGTATCAGCGGAGTGGTCAGTAGTATTTGATCCCTCTGAGAAGTAAAATACAGGCTTGGGCTCATCACTGGGCTTGTCAACTTGACAGTTACTGGGAACGTGAATAACAGCATGTTCAGTGGTTGAGATAAAAGCCAATTTGCAGTGAATTGAGGAGCAGCTGATAAGAAAGGGAAGCTAGTGTCTTCTCTCAAAATGAACTTATTCTTCCCAATGTTGGGTGTATTCACCCCTGTCTTGGTGAAGAGCCCCACTGACTCTGGGCAGTCTTCATCCGACTCCTGGCTCTTTTTCCTATCATGTATTGGTCAGTTACTGAGTCTTGTTGATTCTATTTCCTTAGGATCTCTTGACATCTCCCCAATTCTGCACACCACCTCTCACCTTAATCCAGTCTTTTCAAGCCTGGGGACTCAACTTTCATACGAAACTGAGGCATCTTTTAACAAAGCAAATCTAATCATGTAACTCTTTGGCTGAACGTCACAAGGTAGCTCTGATAGCTTTCTGGATAAAGTCTGGACTTCTTGGTGGGACATGTAACTGGGTCTCTGAACTCCTATCCAGCCTTCACTCTCTCAGCTCCTCCTCCTCCCAGCCCCTCCCTAGACCTCCGTGCTCTGCTCAGATTGAGTTCATGGGGTTCCGTCTCTCTCACATCCGTTCTCAAGCACTCCACACTCACCTGCAGCATTATCAGTGAGCAACACTAAGGACTCCCTCACCTCACCACTAATGAGAACAAGAGAAGGAACTGACGTGAAGAATAAAATTAAAATTACCCATTTTTCTACTCCCCAATTCTTATTAACGTTATTTTTCATGCTATCGATGCACCATCATTTATTTAATCATTCTCTTGTTGGACATTTTGGTCATTAAAAAAAATTTTTTTTGTCTTAATGAACATCTTTATACCAGTTAATCCTTGGACAATGCAGGGGTTGGGGGGCCCATGAAGTTGGAAATGTTCATATCACTGTTGACTCCCTAAAAACTTAACTACTAATAGCCTACTATTGACCAGGAGCTTTACCAGTAACATAAAGCAGTCTATTAACATGTATTTGGTATGTTTACATTCGTAAATGTCCTAACTCCCCTCCTGCTCTCCCATCTCACTCCCACCGCCACCTACGTTCACATTGTTGACATCACAGCTGTGGTCATCTTTATGAAATTAAAAGCTCTTGCCAGGACCAGGGAAATACAGGGCCCCAGCTTGGGACTGAAGTTAATCTCTCTTCATAGGCTCCACTGTCCCAATCCATGGCCAATGGTGACCCCCGCAAGGGGTTGCAATCTCCACACTGGGATGTACTTGGTACCTGGGTTGCTTGGGTTGCCCACTGAGTGTGCCATGGGGCTGCCAATTTGGTGTGTGGATGGCAACTGCCTTGCTCTGCCCCAAGATGCTGTGAGGCTGTATCCAATCTTCCACATGTGTGCACCTGGGCTCCTCCCGAGAAGGTGACAGCAGAACATGGGAGTTGGGCAGGGCCAGGCACCAGGACATAGGAAAGAGGTGGCTGAGCACATATACTAGGAGGCAAGAAGGTATCAAGAGTTGGGACCACACACGAGCAGAGGCTCCAAGTTCCTGACATGCCCCACTGTCCCATTCAACTTTACCTACAGAAAACACATTCAAAGAGCGAATTCTTAAGAATTTTAATACAGCAACTATAAGAGCATTAAACTCCAACCATCCAAGTACACATCCTGTGCAACTGCACTGGTCCCATCTGTCCACGATGCCAGCCCTTCCTCTTCCCTCCTCTCCTTAAAATCCTTCAGTAGCTCACATTCGTTTTTTCAATAAGGAAAAAAAAAATCCAAATTCTGACATTCTGTGCTCAGCATTTGAAACACATTTACCCCATTCCCATGTCCCTTGGCCTAAGTAAGTCTTGTTCATCACTGAGATCTTGGTTTTAACACTACTTTCTCTGTGAAAGTTTCCATGACCCTCTTGTTTAAATGCTTCATTTGTTTGACCTCACAGCACCAGGACCAAACACAGAAGAATTTCACATGGAAAGACCAGTCACCCATGTCACAGAATAAGGACTGAAATAAGCACACATTTGGAAATGGGACTATAGGCCTTGACTCAAAAAAGGGTGAAGTTGCCTCTTGGACTTGGCAGGGCCTGGGGTGGAAGGCTTTATGAATTTGCCATTATTAACCTGTTCCTCTCCCTGAGATTGTACTTATCTTGAAAGGTAAAATTGCCTATAGGTCCAAGTCACGTCTGCTACCTGCCATATGTGGCCCCTGTGGAGGTTGGGATTTTATGCTCATTGCCTCACACAATGCTTGTGGCCTGCTAAGAGCTTGAGAAATATTTTCTGGCTAAAGCAATGAATGAAAGAATTGAATATGCACCCTCAGGCTACTGTAGCATCCTAAGACTGAAAATCATACATTTTAATACTTGAGTTTCCCCAAATAATACAACCAACCTCTAAAGACCTTAAGGATTCCAGAGCATGTATGGATTAGCCCAAGTGGAAGGACTGTAGATCCTGAAGATTGAATGCAAAATTTTATGGGTACTATCGTAGTTTGGGGAAGGAGATGATCAAATTTTTTTTAAGTCAGAAGCTCAAAGTATCTTCCTGCCCTAAGTTAACAAATCTTTTCTGAAACAGTGGTTCTTAAAGTGTGGTTCCTACAGGAGTGTCTTCAGCAACATTTCGAGACTTTACTAGAATGCAAATTCTTGGGGCTCCTGGGTGGCTCAGTCGGTTAAGCATCTGACTCTTGATTTCAGCTCAGTTCATGATCTCAGGGTCGTGGGACCGAGCCCCACATTGGGCTTCATGCTCAATGGGGAGTCTGCGTGAGATTATCTCTTTTTCCCTCTCCATCTGCCCCTCCCCACTGCTCTCTCTTCCTCTCAAAAACAAATAAATCTTTTTTTTTTTTTAAAGAAATTGAATTCTCTGTCCAGTGGTCCTAATCAATAAGTGACTCTTAAAGTGAATTCTTGAATCTTATCACCAGGAAACACCAACCAAACTCCAGCTGGGGATAGTCTACAAACTCATTGGCCTATACTAAAAAAGATCAATGTCATGAAATGCAAAGACAGACTCAGGAACAGTTGTAGATTAAAAGGAGACTAAAGAATGTGACAATTAAATGCCTTGGTTTTTCTTTTGCTGTAACATATATTATTGGATCAACTGACAAAATATTTACTAGGTTTTTAGATTAGAGAATAATGTTTTATTGATGTTAATTTGCTGGTTTTGATAATTGTTCTGTTTTTGTAAGAAAATTCCTTGAGTTGAGACAATATACACTGAAATATTTAAGAATGATGAAACACCATGTTCGTGTCTTACTCTTTAATGATCCAGGAAAATAATGAGAGAGAGGAGAAAGAGGAGGCTTTCTTCATGAACAAAATCATGATTCTGCTAGCAAGGAGGATGGGAAGAATGGATGTTGGACCTCACAATAAGCACACAGATCTTAGTAAGGTAGTCTTTTATTACTGAAAAATAATTTGGATAAATTCTGCTTTAAACTATTAAAACTTGCAATTATATGTAACAGGACGTCAAGTGAAATTTTTCCAGTGTCCTCGAATTAACCAGAGGCATTAAGCACCCCACATTGAGAGAGCTGCCAACAGTTGGGGTTATCTCTTCACCTCAGAGCCTATGAGAGGCACCAGTTCAGAGCCAATCCTGTTTTCCCACCCCACCTTAAAGCTGGTGACCATAGAAAAAATTTAAGAGGTAAAGGAATCCTCAGGTTTTTGACGAATAAAGTCTTTATGAGAAGCTATTTCCTTCCATTCTCTAAAACCAAGGGTAAGACTCCAAGAAAGAATCAGTTCTAAAGGTCTGGGAAGACTGAAAGAGGGAGAGAGTTGTATTTTATTCCCTGGTTAAACATCAGCTTATCTAGTAGAAGTTCTACTCTGCTCCTCTTAGTTGAGCAAGAGGAAGAGAAACTTCAGGGTGATGGCAAGATGGAGAGAGGTCTCTGCGGTGGAAAAGCCACACCCACCATCTAACTAGACAAAGATGTGTATGTTTCCAACAGGTGAAAGGAACTAGGCTTGGGTCACATTGCTGATATCAGATCAAAGACAGTTAACCTGAAGGAAAGGGTAATCCCAGGATCAAGAGGTATGAGATGGAGCATCTCTGGTATGGACAGGGGCAGTGAGAAGGAAGGAAGGAGAAGCCAACACAACTTACAGAGCCATGTGATCTGGAACATTGCCTATTAAATCAAATCTCATCTTGTCAGAGGAATCAAATCTGCTTTCAATCACACTCATACAAATTACTTTTAACCTCATAAGCTGCAAAACCAAGATAGGTCTATTGGCATTAGGTAGATGTGGGGGGAAAAGCTTGGAATGATTTTTGAGGTAGAAGTTTGGAAATGAACAGGAATGAATGAGACTTAAATATCAAAATGAGACTGTTCTAAGACAAGACTGCCTAAGAATTACAAAATTTGACAAAGATTTCAATAATGCATGAGCTACTCGTCGGTAAAGCTTGACAAGACCAGTTGGACAAAATTATCAGAAAACAATTTTGAACATTTTCTGTTTTAAAGGCATGAGCTTAGACTCCTAAATAAACTGGTGATATATAGAAACTAAAATAGGATAAAACATTGGTCTTGAGTCATAATCCATCCAGATGTACCTCATACTCCTCCCTTTCACCAGCCCTGCCCTGTGGTTAATCAACCACAGTAGAGAAATACCAAGAATCCCTTCAGTTGTGATGGTAACAGGCCAGCCGACTTTTCCTAGGAAATTTCAAGGAAGTGAAGTAATAAAATCAACGTCAAGTGGCCTCTAAGGATGTGTTCCCCAGATTCTGCTACTGCCAAGACACCCTGATCAGGAGTAGCAGATCAGCGAGCTGATGGCAAAGCTGATCTTCTTTCCACTATGTGACATGATCCCTGTGACCTCACTTTCATGGAGCCACCATCTTATTACAAGTCTATCACTGGGAAAAAAGGAAGGAAGGTAGGAAAAAAGCAAACTAACTCTAGCAACAGTCAGAATATGATTTCATTTGCCTTGGGCCTCCTTATCTAAATTTGAGTGAGGCAACTGACACAAATATTGACATATTTTCTGGTTGCAATTCTAATTATCATTTTATCTATTGTTTCTAAAGAAGATACCGCACAGGACAGGGGATGGAAGGAGAGTGCCTGGGTTCAAATGCCAGCAATCACATCCATTAGCATTATGACCATGGAAAATTATTTTGTCTCTCTATGATTCAATTTCCTTATCATAAAAAGATCATGGGGCGCCTGTATGGCTCATTTGGTTAAGCATCCGACTCTTGATTTTGGGTCAGGTTATGATCTCAGGGTTGTGAGATCCAGGCCTGCACTGGACTCCACAATGGGTGTGGAGCCTGCTTGAGATTCTCTTTCTCCCTCTCTTTCTAAAAAAAGAAGGAAGGAAGGAAGGAAGGAAGGAAGGAAGGAAGGAAGGAAGGAAGGAAGGAAGGAAGGAAGGAA
>JAQQSY010003940.1:0-12634 GCA_028646535.1 Procyon lotor
AAAAAAAAAAAACTCTTAGCTTTAAAAACTCCATAAGGCATTAATGGGCATTAGAATTAAAAAGAGGTATTATCATAAAAAAATACAGTGTATTCGATAGAACAGTGTATTAAAACATATGGGGAGCATCTGGAGAAGAATGGATGATTAATGAAAGAAAAAAACAGAAAACATTCTAGAAAAATCTAGAAAGACCAGATCTATCAAAAACCTTCTGGAACAGGCACACTTAGTCTATACATTTTTCCTATGATGATGTCCATTTCCTTTCCTGCTCTCTTCTTTTAGTTTCCACTCAGAAATATCCTTGGATAAAAAAAGGAGTAATTATTTGCATGTTTATACCCAACTACATAATGCCCCCCACTGAACTACATTTTGATTTTACGCTAAGCACTTTAGAAACTGTAGACCAGGGGCACCTGGGTGGCTCAGTGGGTTAAGCATCTGCTTTCGGCTCAGGTCATGATCCCAGGGTCCTGGGATGGAGCTTCTCGTTGGGCTCCGTGCTCAGTGGGGAGTCTGCTCCTCCCACTCCCACACCCCCTGCTTGTGCTTTGTCTCTTTCTCTCTCCCTCTGTGTCAAATAATAAATAAGATTTTTTTTTTTTAAAGATTTTATTTATTTGACAGAGAGAAACACGGTGAGAGAGGGAACACAACCAGAGGGAACGGTAGCGGGAGAAGCAGGCTTCCCGCCGAGCAGAGAGCCCGATGCGGGGCTCGATCCCAGGATGCTGGGATCATGACCTGGGCCGAAGGCAGACGCTTAACGACTGAGCCACCCAGGCGCCCCTAATAAATAAGATTTTTAAAAAAGCTATAGACAGTACTAAATTCCTGATAATAACGTCCTAGAGACTTTCTATAACAATCCCCTGGGAATCCACTGGTTGACCTGCCCATAATTTTAAAACGGTATGAGAAGGACCTATTGGACATTCAGTTAGTGAATTATATTGGTTAGAGGACAAAATAAGCCATTACTAGAGGGCTTTCTCTTTTGCAAGCACTGAATCTCCAATGCACCGTTGTGGTTCACTGTGACCAGAAATACAATTTCTGCAGAAAACATCTGCCCAGGTGACCATATTTATATTTACCTCTCTCTTTCTCAAGGGATTTCCTTAGGAATAACACATGTCGCTTCCCACAGAACGCACAGGCAGCTCGGAAACACACTACTGCCACTTGGGCAATGCAGAACATAGCTGAGAGAAGGAGAGGTTATTCCTTCAAACAAACATGAGTTGTAAAACCCAATATAATAGCTCCAAGGGACGTTATTCCTTGTGATCTTACTACAGAATCATGATGTTTAGGACAAGAAAATAAATGGAAATATATTTCAGAACTCACTCAGATGGAATCTGAAAAAATACAAAACACATATTGGTCATTTTAAATTTAGAAGTCTATAGAGAAAACAAAAGAATATCCTGAATTGGTTATTAAAATATATCTTGGAAATGATGATGTTATAACATTTCTGTATTTTGATCACTCTAGGTAATGCTGATCCCGAAGGCCAGGGTTACTGCCAAGCAGGATTTAGTCTGGATTTTTATAAGGTGAATGCCTTTGGTCTTGTAGCTTCTAGTATTTGTATTATCTGTTTGATTATTTATTTATTTTTTGCCTTCTGTCTCTCACTCCCATCCCAACCCCATAAACCACCACCACCACCACCACCACCAAAAGAACCTTTAAGGTTTATATCTAGCCTGTTTGGGCAACTTCTTCAAATATTTTTGTTTGCTCTTTATTTTCATTAATCTATGCAGATGACAAACTATTAATATAGCACAGAAATACATATGAGGAAAAGCAACAGTCTTTCTTCCTATCTCTTGTGATAGTCATTTTAAATGAAAAATCTCAAAAACTCAAAAAAAATCTCAAAAACTCAGTGAGAGAAATGTGCTTCCAAAAAAAAAAAAATCAGAAGAATCAATAAATAGCTTTATCTCTTAGCTGTAATTCACTGATGACATTTAACATTAGTGTCAAAGTTCACACATCCTTTCACAAAAGTAAAAACAGAGATGCCTAGTAAGACAAGAAGGGATGAAGATTTCATGGTTTTGAAAATAGTATAGAAAAAATTCTTCAGCATACAAAGTTCATTGCCTTTTTTGTCATTGTCCTTTTTTTTTCCCCCCACTGAAAGTTAAGGATGGAGAGGTTGGAAGGTGGGGTTTTAAACAGAAGGAAAATTTTGTATTTGCTAGTCTGGAGTTTTTGCTTTCTCTCCTGAGAAGGGATGAGGGGGGTGGTTACAGATGTATGGAAAAAATAAGCATTACTGTGGCCTTGAGATAAATAGAAACCGAATTTTCTTTTTGTGGCCAAAGCTCAAAAGATCATGTCTGCTAAACTACACAGCATTAAACTTGTACATATTTTTTTTTACCCGAGGCAGTGCCAAAATACTGAATTTATATATCCTCAAGGGAGAGAATTCAACTTAGCTAATGGAGTCAAATGAAAATTATTTATTATGCTAACACACTGAATAGTGGAAAGCAAGAACAGGAAATAAAATCAGGGGCATGCCTCTGATAGGGCCTCATTTAAAAATTGCTTTTTTATGTATAACAAATTGTTAGAGCAATGCCTATTCACAGTGATTTGTCATCTTTAAAAAAAAGTCTGGAGGGATAGGGTGGCTGGTTATGGACATTGGGGAGGGTATGTGCTATGGTGAGTGCTGTGAATTGCGTAAGACTGATGATTCACAGACCTGTACTCTTGAAGCAAATAATACATTATATGTTAATTAAAAAAAAAAAAAAGCCTCGTGTTTTTTTTTCTAATCGTTGCTGTTTCTGTCTTGTAGAATGGAGACCTCATAGTAGGAGGACCGGGAAGCTTTTATTGGCAAGGTATGTCCCACCAGCAGAGAAGAAATGCCTATTTGTTGTTACTAACAAGGAGATGAGGCACAAGTAACGATCCGATGTTGACTTTCATTACATTCATTTTTTTTATCCATGTTCGTAGTTCCCCAAATGGTTGAGCTATCATGTCCCCTTGTACGTTGTTATATAAATGACATTTTTTAAAAAGGTTTTATTTATTTATTTGACAGAGATCACAAGTAGGCAGAGAGGCAGGCAGAGAGACAGGGGGAAGCAGGCTCCCCGCTGAGCAGAGAGCCCGATGCGGGGCTCGATCCCAGGACCCTGAGATCATGACCTGAGCCGAAGGCAGAGCATTAACCCACTACGCCACCCAGGCGCCCCATATAAATGACATTTTAAAATACTGTTGCAACTTAATTCATTAATTCATCAAGTATTTATAGAGGCTATGCCAGGCTTTGTGCTAGATGCTGGCAATACAGTGATGGGTAAAGACAGATATCATTCCTACCCTCACAAGGTGAACACCTGGGGGAAGGTGCGGACATTCATCCAGCACTCACGCAAGTATGAGACACCCTGCACACGGTACTCACCGTGAAGGAAAGGTGTGTCATAATGGAGCCATGAGAGTGGAGGAGGCTTCTCCCAGGGTGGCTCTTGCAGGTGTTTTGTCCTCTGAACACTAGGGGACAGGGGACTGAAATACACCCTGTGCTCTCTGCTCAGGGAGCCCTGAACTAGGTGCAGGACAGCATCGGCCTGGACAGGCTGATGCCTTCTAATTCTTACAAAGGCATTGCATAGACCAGCGCCTGGCCTAAAGTCAACTAACTTGGAAGCAAGGAACCCTGAAGTGAGATCTGAACTTTGCTAGGAGGTAACTAGCAAAGAGAGAAGGGACTATATGACTATATGGAAAGTTTTTGGATCTGAAGTTAGCAGTCAGGGGAGAGGAAAGGAAGCCGGGGTGAGTCAGGAGATCGGGGAGGAGCTACTGAGTGGTATGGAGCAGGCCCCCTGGCCATGAAGGGCTTGCAGGCCAAAGGTGAGCAGCTTTGTCATTATCCTGAAAACAATAGGAAGTCCCCGTGGATTGCAGGAGTTTAAATAGATGGCCTTAGCTACAGTGATTAGTTGTTAATTGTTGCTCATCTTGAGAATAATGGGAAACCCTCGGAGAGTTTTAAGCATGGGATGCTATGATTAGATGTGTGTTTTGAAAAGATCACTCTAGCTGCTGTATGGAAAATGGATTGGAGGTTGGCCAAAGTGAGGTATCAGCAAACCCATTATAAAGTGGTAAGCCTGTTATAAGTTTACAAAGTAAACTAGCTATAAGGTTTAGTTAAAGAAGCTTGCTTCTTAGAGTGGTAACGGTA
Source organism: Procyon lotor (assembly GCA_028646535.1). Taxonomy (NCBI): domain Eukaryota; kingdom Metazoa; phylum Chordata; class Mammalia; order Carnivora; family Procyonidae; genus Procyon; species Procyon lotor. The sequence goes on from JAQQSY010003940.1 coordinate 4,247, forward strand.
CAGGTTGAAAAGGAGGAGAAATTTGAGAGATGCTTTGGAGGGAAAACAAGGAGCCTAGCTAATGGATTGGATATGTGCGGGTGAGGGAAGGGAGGATGCCCAGGATACCTCTCTGACTATTGCAACTGCATGAGTATGGGTGGGTCCCACTCACTGAGATGGGGAAACCCGGAAGAGAACAGGTTTGGAGTGGGTCAGAGAGGGAAGACTATGATTTTGCTTTTGGTTATGTTGAATATGAAAATGTTTGAGATGTACAAGGTTTTTCACATTAGTGTTTAGATGTATGGGCTTCAGCTCAGAGAAGATACCTAGGCTAAAATTCAAACTTCCATCACTTGTGTATTGGTGCCAATTAAAGCCATGGAGGTGGATGGGATGCCTACAGAGAGATGACGATGAATATTTGCTGAATTCTGGCTGCAAAGTTTAGGATAAAGATAGACTAGGTTATAAGAGAGATGAATAGTTGAGTGAGGTTTTCCTTTTAAAATGGAAGACACCTGATCATATTTAAAAGCCAATGGAAGAGTACAAATACTGGGAGTCTGGAAAAGATGCTGGAGTGGGAGGGCCCTAAGCTCCTCTTGTCCCACAGATACAACTAGATAACACTCACATAGTGTTAATATGTGACACTCACATAGTGTCAATAGCCCGGAAAACAACCCCAAGATTGGCAGACCAAACGCCACAACTAAATGTAGAGAAGAGGCCGCACTGAGGAGGGTAGGAAGGCTGATGATGTGGTGGGGAGCTAACCAGACCCCTGGGGCTGTCCTTGGAAGGGAAGGACACTGCAGGCCCAGAGAAGGGAGAGAAATAGACTATCATGTCAGGGATCCCTCAGGGGGGTGACGAATCCCTATTACATTGACTTTGAAAACCAGAGGGGCTGACTTTCATGAGTTCTTATAACCAGTGGGACTTAAAACCTGGAACTTTAAAAATCAGTGAGCTCAGCTCTGAGAGTACCAGAAAGGCAAGAGGAAACTGAGTCCCTCCCTTGAAGAGACCGCACAATACAGAGCCCCTATGGAGATACAGCATAGAAGCTGCAGTTTGTAAAGTAACTAGGATATACAGGAGGGAGAGTTGGTTACTGAACTCAGAGCGTGTGCTGAAGGAGCAGAGATTATTGGGGAGCTTCTCCAGAAAGAAAGGAGCTGGGAGGTGCCATTTCCTCCCCCGACCCCTAGCATAAACATGCCATCTTGCAGGAATCAGCGTGGTGCTGCCAACACTCACTACCTAACTTGCTAACACCATCAGCCCACCCTGTGCACTTCAGTCAATCTGCCCGCCTCAGGCTAGACCAGCCTCAGCCACAGTTGCCTAAGGTCCCTTCCCATAGACCAGCAAAAAACTTGCTAATGCCTTGCCTCCCGCCCTCATGCACTTTGAGGATCCGCCCCTATAACACTCTTGACCAGAAGACATCCCAAGGGGTGCCACGAGCCTGGCAGTGTGCAAGCAGCCTTGACAGGGGCCAGCACCCCTCCACAGTGACTCCTGGCCTTGGAAGAGAGAAAGGTAACCACACCTGTCAGACTGTGGCCCCAGCAGTGAGCTGGGGACAGACACCTGCTGTGCCCACCAGTGAGAGCTTCTCAGTGAATGACACAGGGGAAGTTCAGTGATAGTGCATCTCTGGCAAATGCTTGGTCGGACTCAACTCAAGCCCAAGGTGGCCCCAGACTGGCCCCACTAACAGCACAGGGACCAAACCCTGCCCACAACAGGCAAAGAGAGCCACTGCCGATGCTTGGACTGAAGGAAAAGCAGCTCAGCCACAGCAGCAGGGCACCTACAACACACATGGGAGACACTTCTGAAATGCCAGGTTCTCGTGTGCAGGTGACACTGAACTTAGAGGTCCTCTTCATAAGGCCACTACTTTCAAGAGCAGGAGATATAGCGGACTTTCTTAGTACACACAAACAGACCCAGAAACTTGGACAAAATGAGGAGACAGAGGATTATGTCCCAAATGGAACAACGGGACAAATAGCACAGTACGAGACCTAAGCAAAATGGAGATAAATAATATGACCAATGGAGAATTTAAAGATACTCATGGAACTTGAGGAAAGAGTGGAGGACATCAGTGACCCTTATCAAAAAGATAGAAAACATAAAAAGGAACCAATCAGAGATGAAGAACTCAATAAATGACATTAAAAATACATGAGATGAACTAAATAACAGACTAGAGGAAGCAGAAGAACAGATCAGTGACCTGGAGGAGAGAGTAATGGAAAGAAATCAAGCTGACAGGTGAGGGGGGAAAAATAATGCAAAATGAATAGACTGAAGGAATTCAGTAACACCATCAAATATATTGACTTTAGCATTATAGGGATCGCAGAAGATGAGAGAGAAAGGGGGGCAGAAAATTTATTTGAAGAAATACTAGCTGAAAACTTTCCAAATCTGGGGAAGGAAACAGAAATCCAGATCCAGGAGGTACAAGGAGTCCCCAGTAAAATCAATCAAAGGAGGTGCACACCAAGACACATAAGTAATTAAAATGGCAAAAAAATAGCACATCAATGAGATTTATTCACAGAACTAGGACAAACAATCCTAAAATTTGTAAAGACCCTGATTTAAAAAAACTGCAGCAGATGGTTACAAAGAAAAAATTATGTGTGCTTAAGATTTTCTTCTGGGGCGCCTGGGTGGCTCAGTGGGTTAAAGCCTCTGCCTTAGGCTCAGGTCATGATCTCAGGGTCCTGAAATCAAGCCCCTCATCAGGCTCTCTGCTCAGCATGGAGCCTGCTTCCCCCTCTCTCTTTGCCTGCCTCGCTGCCTACTTGTGATCTCTCTCTCTCTCTGTCAAATAAATAAATAAAATCTTAAAAAAAAAAAAAAAGGTTTTCTTCTAATTCACTTGACTAGATAATCAATCTAATTCACTTGATTAGATACTTCTTTCTTTTCCTTAAATTAAAAAGTCAGATACTGATGAATTGCTGAAAAGTAACCATACCAAGGAGATTTAGAAGCATTATTTGTGATAGGTAATGTAAAGTTTTATTTAGGCTTAAGATTATAATATGTATTGAAGCAGCTAAAAGAAACAAACTAAGGCAGTGTGTATGTGGGAGGTGGGAAGGAGGTATTTAGATTTAAACCAGAGAAAATTGGCAAATTCTGTAGACACTGTTCAGTCATTTCAGGCACAGTCACTGGAAAATATTTATGGTCAGATTTGATAGTTTTATTCCTTTTGGACTTCAAACAGAAAGACTGTGAATTATCACTAAATTCCCAAAGAATAATTTGGCTTTCAAACTAATATTAATATTAAATGGTAGTTTCTTCTCCAGTTTTCTCCCAAAAAGTATTAGATCACACTTGTCCCTTAGATGTCCGTTATAAATATAGGAATGCATGGAAATTGTGGTGGAAAATTGCTGGCCATCTTCTGGTTATTTGACCACCCCAATATGATCGTATTTCAAGACTTTTAATAGTGACTTTATTTGGGAGATATTAGCCAAAGTTCTTACCATATCATTGTTGGCACCCATGGATTCCTTTTTTTTGGTAAAATTCTGGATGTCACTGGACCCCATAGCCTCCCATTGTCATAATTTTATGCTCTATGTATACATTTTAGCATAAAAATTTTAGCATAACAAATAAAGGGCTCAAAGGTTATGTAATTCCCTCCCTTAACATAAACTGATAGATATCACAATCTATTAAGTGATTTAGATTTAATGTATACTTTGTGAGAACACAAAAAGTCTTCTTAGAATGTCAAAGGAAACCTTGGTTGTAAAGCCAAATACCCTAAAAGCAAAACCGCATGACCTGAGAGAAACCACTCACACTCTCTGGGCCTCAGTTTCCCCACTTATAAGAAGTTATGTTTTGGCTAGATGATCTCAAAATTAGATGACGTTACTTCTAGCCATGATGTTCCAGATTAAAAATTTAATCCATAAATTTTACCAACAGGTGTCTTTACTGAGATATTTTTCTCATTTGAGATGGAGGGATTGTGAAGGCATTGGGAAGACAGAAAAAATTATGTAGTTCATCTTTGGTTCTTCTGTCAGAATGGAAAGTTCTATCCAGCTGTAACCAGCTTTACCTTGCAGTTTGGCGGGTGGGAAAATTCATCATCAAAAATGCAAGCAATTCCATGATTATTCTCAAGGGAGGATACGTTATTCAGATGTTCTGTGTCTGCCCAAGGAGGGCTTGCCTCTTGCATTCATTCAGCAAATGTATTAATTTGTTTCAACACAGGTCAGGTGATCACGGCCAGTATTGCTGATATCATTGCAAATTACTCATTCAAGGATATTCTAAGGAAATTGGCTCGAGAAAAACAGACAGACGTGGCTCCAGCCTCCTATGATGATAGTTATCTTGGTGAGAATTGTTGCTCAACACATTGTTCTTTCTCAAAAGGCAAACATATTAAATGTAGATGCGAATTTTATTCCTCACTTATCTATATTATTCTGCAACTTATGCAAATTTTCATTCCTTACTAGCTTAGAATGGACTTCCTTTTTGTTGAGCCATATTGTAAGTCTTTTCTTTAGGTTCAGCCTATTTTTATAGACTCTGTAACAGATTCTTTCTGCAAATTCAACAACCATTTTTTTAATTTTAAAAATTTCAATAAATTAGACTTAGGTGGATACTTTCTTCACCCAATAAAACATTGGCCTCAGCCCCAAAGTCAGTATCTTATTTGGTGAGGGATTTTGATGGTTACTTCTGTGTTTCGATTTAGGCTGTACTTTGCACTTATACGATCAAACACTAACAAGCATAGTGTCTTGCACATAAAATATTTTGCCAATTGTAGAGCGTATGAATTAGTGGGGCAACATGCAAGCGGTCCTTTCCAGTTTTTAGAGCAACAACAAAAGACCTTCCAGTTGCTAGAATGTTGTCAAAATGTATTACATGCAACCCATACAATGTTACTGCACCTCTGTTGCTTCTCACTTTTGGTATCCCATTGGCATTTTGATTGCTTGATAAATTAAGCAAAATGTAGTTATATTTTTCACTTCACTTCACTTTAGAGGTAAGTGCAATTTGTGGAAAACCATCCTTAAAGAAATTAGGAAGTAGACCTTCTTGATGATCAGAAGCAGCAAAACCTGAGCACAAAAGATACCTTTCAGAGTATCATGTCTGATCCTGATGAATCAGCAACCCTAAAATGCAGTGGCCACCATTTACACTTTAAGGTGGATTATGAAGCATCCCTCAGAATCTCATTGTGCTGCCAGGCCTCAGAAGAAGCAGATCAATTACACATCCAGGATTTGGTACAGAACCGCTCATATTGGCTTCACTAATTTTTTCCCTCTACATAACCCTAAACTTTTACGTTACAATATTTGTCGAGATTTCTGAGCAAAGCAGTACTACGGTAGTACTATTATAGCAGTAATATAGCAGTACTGTTGTTTTTCTAGACATAGCTCATTTGTAAAGCCTTCAAGTGTGATTGGTTTTTCTTTTCTTTACACAGGGTATTCAGTTGCTGCTGGGGAATTTACAGGAGACTCTGAGCAAGGTGAGAGACATTATTGAATGTCATTTACAAACCACAGGGAAGGATAAGGTGACCTAAAAAGCCCTTTTATAAATGTAATTTTCTTCACTACACAAAATGTATAAAAATGGAATCCTGGAATGCATATGGTAATAATCTAGAGAAAAACAAACAAAACACACTTTAGCTCAGCTTTATAAGTCTCCAAAAATTCCGTAAGACTGAATATCAGTCTTTATAAAATCTAGTTAAGCAATGAAACACAAGTCCAGTAATTCCGTGTTATGCGTTAAAAAAAAATAAGGTGACAAAAGCTATGCTGTTAGTGAGAGATCAGATTTGAAAAATCAACACTTCCATCTTTAATTTCTGGGCTCTGATATTGGACATGGCCATACTAAATTCCCTACTGGACTCCAACCCAACATCTCCATGTTATTTCCTTTTCCCCTTTGGACATGCTCAAGCCCAAACAATGGAATGAATTAACCCCTACTCTCATATATGCCTCTCACCTCTGTCCTCTCTGTCTTGAGAAGGCTGCCATCCCTAGTTTCAATCTACTAATTTCGTAGCTGCTCTAATTTCTAGTGGTCAAATGCTACTTTTTTTTTTAGTATAATTTTAATTGTCTTCTCCTCCAGAAATCCTTTTTTCACTTCCTTCTATAAACTCATCTCATTTTTCTCTCTTTGAAGGCATTTAGCATTCATTCATTCGTCCAATATTTTTTGAGACCTACTCCGCGCCAGGCTCTGTGTTAAGTGTTGTAATACACAGAGGTGAACAGATATCTGGTCCATACACTCAGAGTTGATGGTCCTAGTGGGCTGATAGGCATTAAAGAATGAACACAAAATACCTGAGTAAAAATTATAGTAAAAAAAAAAAATTGTAGTAAGTGCTAGGATAAAGTTAATCCTGAGACCATCACATTAGCTGTTAGGTTTCAATACTATGAATTTGTGGGGGAACACAAACATTCAGCCCATAGGAATACCTATCATATACAAGACTGGTATTGTTTATTGAATGACTCAATCATCACTCAACCAATATTTTCATCTTGTTTCATATGAACCATAACTACTTCTTACTAATGTGTTTTAATGAATTCATAAAGAATTAAGAGTAAATGAAATGTGGCCACCCCTAGAAATCATCAAAGCTCTTTTAATTGTTTCATGTCAACAAGACGTACAAAGCAGAAATTCACAGAGAATAAAACTCATTTTATGCTGTGAGGTAGGGGTTGAAATCAGGGTGTGTTTTTTTTTTTCTTTAAAAGAACATTTTTAAAAATATAAGCTAATTTTTAAAGGCCCTATATTTCCATTTACTTTTTCTTTAAGATATTAAAAGACAATCTATTGTGGTAGTTAGAAGCATGGACTTAGGGCTAGACTGATTAAGTTCCAACCCTGACTTTGTCACTTATCACCTCTGTGACCTAGTTAGCTGAATCTTGGTGCCTCTATTTCTTAATTTCTAAAAGAGGGATGGTGGTGATGATGATGATAATGGTGATGATGATGATGATGATAACAATGATGAGGAATGATAACGATGATGATAGTATCTATATCATGGGATTCTTATGAGGATTAAATAAGCTAATCCTACATGTTCATGAAACAGTAAAATAATTCCTGATACGTAACAAGTGCCATCTGAATATTAGCTATAAGAAGAAAGAACTCTTGGATTAGGGACCATCATAGATAAAATTGAATTCCTAGTACCTTAGAAGAGTCAAATCTTATAATCACTCAGTGATTTAGCAAAGGAAACTGTAAAATATGCCAAATGATTTTAAACATTACATTAAACTCTTGGAAAGTTCCCCACCCAGTACAGCATTTAGTCCTGACCCAAGGAAATTAATAGGGATGCATGACAGCATATCACAGGAAAGGATGGTAGAAGATCATAGTGATTTTCCACCAGATCACAGAATTAACTAGATGGATCCAAGTTTTAAATGATTTGTGGATACATAAAGGCATTATCAGAGATCATGATCCATTTATCAGACCACACCAAACCAAGACTACTCGTGTTCCCTAATTACTTAACTAGACTGGAAAGAGTTGGAATTCTATGAAAAACAGTGAGTGACTTGATGTCCTCTAGATGAGAGGTCATTAAGACGGAATCTTTGGACTTTGGATGGTACATGGATGGACTTCACAGGATCTCAACCCCCAGAAATTATATGCGAGATTTTGCATGTATGTGAACTTTTCCAGTGAGAGGATCCATAACTTCCATCTACTTCACAAGTGTGCTCATGACTCAAAAAGATTAAGATATTTTGTGACTGATGTGGTGAGCAAATAACAAAGAAAGTGATCTGGCCCATCCTAGAGAATATGAATGACTACTTTTTAGAGGTTAAACAGTAGAAATATAATAAAGCATGTGGCACACTGTCTAGTGGGTAGAAGACATTCGATAGACACTAGCTTTCTTTCTGCTTCTTGCTAATGGGGTTGACAGCCAGGTCATGTATTTTGAGGTCAAGTATCTAACTTTTTCCTCCATGTATTATTGATATTAAGAGAAGGTTTACCATGAGTTACTGAAATGGATCTAAGAAGCGTCACTTATTTTCCCTCCCAACTGAATATTTTTATAGCTGAGTGACAGTCCTAACTTGCCTTAAACTCTAAACAATTTCCCCATCTTGATCATTTTTAAATAATTATGAACATTTTTTTTTAATTTTATTTATTTATTTTTTTCAGTGTTACAAGATTTATTGTTTTGCACTACACCCAGTGCTCCATGCATTACATGCCCTCCTCAATACCCACCACCAGGCTTGCCCAACCCCCACCCCCCTCCCCTCC
>JAQQSY010003941.1:0-12633 GCA_028646535.1 Procyon lotor
TGTTACTTTAATTTTCATTTTCTGGTTTACAAATGAATTTAAATATATTTGCATATGATTGTTGACCATTTCCATTGGTTGCTTTTATAAGCTTAAAATTCACATACATTAGCTTTTTATCTATTGGATGACAACTTTATATGTACATATACATACCTATATATGCACATCCTTTGTCTTTGTTATGTATTCCCAAAATGTTTGTCTATTTATTGTGCATATGATGCATTTTTACAATTCATTTTTTAAGAAATATTTTATGAACTCTCTACCATTTCTTTTGTACTTTGATTTCTAGAATTATTTAAGTGGACCACTCTTAAAATGTTGAGATGATTTTGTTTTAAAGATTTATGTATTTTATTTTATTTATTTCTTTATTTTTAAAGATTTTTTATTTATTTGACAGAGATAAAGATCACAAGTAGGCAGAGAGGCAGACAGAGAAAGAGGGGGAAGCAGGCTCCCCCCTGAACAGAGGGCCGGACGTGGGGCTTGATCCCAGGATCCTGAGATCATGACCTGAGCCAAAGGCAGAGACTTTAACCCACTAAGCCACTCACGCACCCCAGGATTTATGTATTTTAAAAAGAGAAAGCATGAGTGGGGGAAGGGGTAAAGAGAGATGGAAAGGGAGAGACAATCTTCAGCAGACTCTCTCCTGAATGGGGAGCCTAATGTGGGGCACAGTCCCATGGTCCTGAGATCATGACCTGAGCAGAAACCAAGTGTTGGACACTAAATCAACTGAGCCACCCAGGCGCCCCTGATGTGATTTCTTAGATTATCTTTTTTTTTAAATTTAAAACTTTCACCTATTGGAATTTTAGTTTTCTCTATAGCATAACATGAGCATCCATTTTTATTCCCTTTTAAATATTTCAAGTTGTCCATCACCTCTTACTATTTCTTCCCTAATTTATTGAGCTACTACATTTTTATGTATCCAGTGTGACCTTTGAGTTCTTTGTTCTCTTTTATATATTTAAATTTCTATACTAATATCATAGAAACTTTTAACTATACCAGTATCATGCAACATAGTATTTTTTTAATGTCTGTTACACTTCCAAAATTGTTACTCACTACAATAAATAAAACAAATAATGAGGTGGATTATTTTTTCTAGCTAATAGCATCAGATGCTAAAAAATAAATAAATAAATTCGGATCCTATAAACTTTTGGCTAAAACTGAATAATGACAACAACAAAGCATTTTAAATCATAGTTTTTGCTTTCAAAAAAAAAAAAAGTAAAATCTCTATGGAATGAACAAAGAAGCCATGAATTGCAAAGAATTTGATCAAACACAATGGCAGTTGGAGGCAGTTTGGTGGAAATTGGACTTGGAAATATACCCTAATAGCTTCGGGCTTTGTTTTTTATGCCCACAGATACACAGGAAGCAAGCTCTTGGGACCATTTAAAGCAGAGAGTTGTAAGCCATCTCTTGCTTAACAAGAGAGCCCTTAAGGTGTTCCTTCTCCTATGAAAGGAATAACAGAATCTATTGTCTAAACTGCCAGAGAGATAACAAAATGCTTATCTTTCCTTTAGGTTCTGAGTAGTTCTATGATAATTTAATGCCCCAGCCTGTGTTTAGTACTGGGAATTTGATACAGCAGTTATGAAATATGAATTTACACTACTACCATGGTATGGAAATTCTTAACACTAAGAAAATAACACAAAACATAGCTCTGTATCAGTGATATACTTGGGGTATATGGCTCCCCAGCAATAAAAACCACTCTGGGGGCACAATTCTTCCATATGGTTTTCACAGGACTAGATGTGGGCCATTCACATGAGAAGGCCAATATGAGCTTTTGTTAGTCCCTAGTGTAATAGACTATTATGAATATTTTCCAAAGCCAAGAAACATATTGAAAGCTGCTCGTTTTATGAGGAAAATATACAAATAATTCTAAATCTAAGATGTTTTCCCCATTAAAAACATGCACATGTTGTCCAAATTATTTTTAATGGCTTGTTTGCTCTCTTTCACCCCAACTATAGATAAGACATTCTGTAATATCATAGTTAGACCTATTGGTAAATGTTAAAAATAATCATCACAAAGTTTATATGACATAATTATGTTTTAAAACAAGGATATATTTTAATATACCGAAAGATAATCAGAAGTGACCATATTGTAAAGTTGTTTACAGCATGGACTTTAATGTCAAAGGGTTTATGGTTCAAGTTTCAGCTGAACTATGTATAACTATTTTACTCTTTCCATATAATAAATGTTATAAAATTGGACTAGAAAGTATTTTTCTTAATATAATGGTGACCTAAAAATAATAGTCATCATTATGTCCACAAATAATTTTTAGATACCTTCCCTTAACAAATGAGGAATACAAAAAGAATCTAAAACTTCACAATTGCCATGGTATTTACATTTTAATAAAATGAGATAAAGAACTAAAAGATAGGAGCTTTGAAAATGAGACAAATTTGTCATTTTCAGTAATATATAGCTATAAAGCTTAAATTATCAGCTAATAAGCACACAGAATTAATGATAAAAGAAAAGCAGGGTCTTAAAAAGATATATGACTCAGAAACTTTACTTTCCACCAGGTTTTGTTTTTTCTTCCTTTGTTGCTTGTGCTTTTGGTGTTCCATCCAAAAAAATTCATTGCCAAAACCAATGTCAAGGAGTTTTTTCCTTTTTTTTTTAAATTTTTTTTTATTTTTTATTTTTTATTTTTTGACAGAGAGAAAGAGATCACAAGCTGGCAGAGAGGTAGGCAGAGATAAAAGGGGAAGCAGGCTCCCTGCTGAGCAGAGAGCCCAATGTAGATATGGAGCTAGATCCCAGGGACCTGAGCTGAAGGCAGAGGCTTTAACCCATTGAGCCATCCAGGCGCCCCGAGGAGTTTTTCTCTATGGTTTCCTCTAAGAGTTTTATGGCTTCAGATCTTATATTTAAGTCTTTAATCTATTTTAATTACTGTGAGCAGTGTAAGATAAGGGTCTAGTTTCATTCTTTTGCATACAAATATTCAGTTTCTTCAGGGTAACTTACTGAAAAGACTACCTTTTCCTCATTGAGTGTCCTTGACTCTTGTCAAATACTAGTTGATCATAAATGCATGGGTTTATTTCTGGTCCCTCAATTCTGTACCATCAGTCTTTGTGCCTGATTTTATGACCATAGTACCATACTGTTTTGATAACATTTATAATATAGTTTAAAATCAGGAAGTGTGATACTTCTAGCTTTGTTCTTCTTTCTAAAGACTTGTCTATTTAGAATCTTTTGTGGTTCCATAAAAATTTTAAGTTGTTTTTTTGGTTTTTTTTTTTTTTTTCTATTTTGTGAATAATGTCATTGGAAGTTTGATAGTGACTGCACTGACTCTATAGATGGTTTGGGGAATTACAAACATTTTAACGATATTAATTTTCCTGATTCATGAATACAGGGTATCTTTCCATTTGTCTGTATCTTCTTCAGTTCCTTCCATCAGTGTCATGGTTTTCAGTGCACGGATCTTTCACCTTCTTGGTTGAATTTATTCCTAAGTATTTTATTGTTTTTGATGCAATTGAAAATGAGATGGTTTTATTTATTTATTTATTTTTCAGATAATCATTGTTAGTGTAGAGAAATGCAGTTAACTTTTGTATGTCGGTTTTGAGTCCTGCAACTTTACTAAATTTATTGATTAGTTCTAACTTTTCTAGTGGGTTTTTTTAGGGTTTTCTATATATAAGGTTATGTCATCTTCAAACAGAGACAATTTGCTGCTTGTTTTCCAATATCTATGCTTTTTATTTCTTTTTCATGCCTGATTGCTCTAGCTAGCATTTTCAGTACTATGTAGAATAGGAGTGATATAAGGGAACACCCCTGACTTGTTTCTGATCTTAAAGAAAAGGCTTCAGCCTTTCACTGTTGAGTATGATGTTAGCTGCGGCCTTGCCACATATGGCCTTTATTATACTGAAGTACATTTCTTCTTTACTCAATTTGCTAAGAATTTTTATCATGGAAAGATGTTCAATTTTGTCATATGCTTTTCTGCATCTGTTAAGATATTCAATGTTCCAGTAAGATTTTTTATTTATAGACAAGATTACTCTATTATGCAATGGAGAGATAAAGAAACCAGAATATCTGAAACAATTTTCAAGAATTATAAAGTAGGAGAAATCAGTATATTTTTTATCAGCATTTTTATATAGCTACAATTATCTAGACTAGGAATAGGCAACTGATCGATGGAACAGAAAATCCAAATATAGACACACAAATATATCCAAAATGTTATAATACACAAAATTTGCCATTTTAATAATTTTAAAAAGTACAGTTCTACTGTATTCAGGGCATTCACAGTTCTATACAACCATCATCACTATCCATTTCCACAACATTTTCATCACCCCAACAGGAAACTTCATACTCATTAGGCAGTCACTCCCTTAACCTAGCTCCTGGCAACACGAATCTGCTTCTTTCTGTCTGGATGTACTTGTTCTAGATATTTCTTGAAATGGATTTTACAACATTTGACATTTTGTGTCTGGTTTCTTTCATTTACCATCTATTTTTAAGATTTATCCATGCTGTATTAGAATTCATTCCTTTTTTTTATTTTTTAAAGATTTTATTTATTTGACAGAGAGAGATCACAAGTAGGCAGACAAGCAGGCAGAGAGAGAGGGGAAAGCAGGCTCCCTGCTGAGCAGAGAGCCCGATGTGGGGCTCGATCCCAGGACCCTGAGATCATGACCTGAGCCGAAGGCAGAGGCCTTAACCCACTGAGCCACTCAGACCCCCAGAATTTATTCCTTTTAAATGTTTAAAAATATTCTACCATATGAATTAAATCATATTTTATTCATTTATTTATTGGTGGACATTCAGTAAATTTTTACTTTTTGGCTGTTGGGAATAATGCTTCAATAAATATTCATGTACAATTTTTCTGAATACCTGTTTTTACTTCTCCAGAGTACATACCTAGGAGTAAAATTGTTCGGTCATATGGTATTCTAAGTTGAACTTAATGAGAAACATCAAACTGTTTTCTACACTTTATATTCCAACCAGCAATATATGAGGATGCCTATTTTTCCACATTCTACCAACAACTGTTATTTTCTATTTTTATTTTAATGAGTATTTCCTTGTGCTTTTGAGTTGTTGAGTTGTTGCCCTAATGACTACCTTTGAAGATCTTTCAAGTGCTCATTGATGACATGCACGTTTTCTTGGAGAGATATCTATTCAAATCCTTTGCTCATTTAAAAATTGGATTCTTTGTCTTTTTTAAAATTGGTTTTAAGAGTTATTTACAAATTCTTGGTACTAGACTCTAATCAAAAATGTGATTTATAAATAATTCTCTTCCATTCTGTGCACTGTATTTTCACTTCCTAGATATTATCCTTTGGAGCACAAGTATATTTAATTTTACATCCAAGTTATCTATTTTTCTTTTGTTTCTGTGCTTTCAGTATCATATCCAAGAAACTATTGCCAAATACATCATGAAGATTTGCTATTTTTTCCAAAAGTTTTATAGGTTATTTTTTTGATTATTTTTTTAATTAAAATATAGTTGACACAATGCTACCTTACTTTCAGGTGTACAACATAAGGATTTGACAAGTTTATATGTTATGCTATGCTTACAAGTGTACATACCATATGTCATCATACAATGCAATTATGATACCATTGACTATATTCTCTGTGCTGTACCTTTTATTCCCATGACTTATTCATTCCGTAACTAGAAGCCTGTAGTTCCTCCTCCCTTTCACCCATTTTTCCTATGTCCACACCCCCAGGGTTTTATTATCTTTAATGTTATTATCAATAGAATTCTTAATTTCTTTTTTGGATTTTAATTGGTGTGTAGAAACAAAACTAATTTTTACATTTGTCTTATATCCTGCAACTTTGCTGAATTCATTTATGAGTGCTAATAGTTTACATAGATTCTTTAGGATTTCCTATAAGATCATATCATGTGAGAATACAATTAGTTTTACTTTCTTATTTCCAACTTAGATGGCTTTATTTTTCTTATCTAATTGTTCTGGCTAAATTGTTCAATACAATGTTGAATAAAAGTGATGGAAAAGAGTATCCTTGTCTTATTCCTAATCTTAGGAGAAAACATCTAGTCTTTCCCCACTGAGGATAATCTTAGCTGTGACTATTTCATAAATATCCTTTATTAAGTTGAAGTTCCTTTATATTTTAGGTTTCTGAGTATTTTTATCATGAAAAATGCTTGATTTTTCAAATGCCTTTTCTGCAATTGAGATAAATGTGAGTTTTTCACCTTAATTCTGTTAATGTGGCATATTACATTGATTTCTGTATGTTTTAGCAACATTGCATTTGTGTAATAAATCCTATTTGGTCACAGTGTAGAATTCATTTTTAATTTGTTGAGAAATTTTGTCTACATCATTAGGGATATTGGACTGTAGTTTATTGTACATGATTGTGTGTGTGTTTCTTGTGATGTCTTTTTGGCTTTTATATCAGGGTAATGCTGACCTCATAGAATAAAAAGAAGAATTATTACATCCTTTTTAATTTTTTGCGAAGTTTGAGAAGAAAAAGTCTTAATTCTTCTTTAAATGTTTGGTCAAATTCACCAGGGAAATCATCTGACACTAGCCTTTTCTTTGTGAGGTTTTTAAATTACTGATTCAATCTCTTTGCTTGTTAAAGATATGTTCCAATATTCTATTTCCTCCTGAGTCATTTTGGTAGTTTGTGTGTTTGTAGGAAATTGTCCTTTTCAGTTATGTTATCTAATTTGTTGGCATATGAATTGTTCATAGTATTCTCTTAAATCCTTATTTCTGTAAGGTTCATAGTGATGTCTCCTCTTTCATTTCTGATTTTAATAATTTGAGTCTTTCTTTTTGGTCTTAATCCATCTAACTGAATTTTGTCAATGTGTTAATGTTTTCAGGTAACTTCAGGTTTCCTTAATTCTCTGTACTATTTTTCTAGTCTTTGTTTCATTTATGTCTGCTATTTGTAATAGTCCAAATCTAGAATTAATTCAGATGTCCTTTAATGAGTCAATGCTAAAACAAATTTAGTACATTTATACGATGGGATATTATTACTGAAAGAAATAAAAACACACAACACTATAGATAAGTCAACAGAGAATGAGGCTGAGTGGAAAAAACAAAGTCAATCACAAAGTATTCCCCTGCTGTATGATTATACAGCACATTCTTATACCACATTCTTGAAATAGCAAAACTGTAGAAATGTAGAATAGATTAAGTGTTCCCAGGGGTTAATAAGGAAGTTGTTGAGGGAAGGAAGTGGGTGTAGTTACTCAAGGTAAACAGGATCTTGTGTACTCAGTTACATAGGATCCCTACTCAATGTGAGGGATCCTGTGATGGTGAGGAAATTGTTCTTTAATCTGACTATATCAATGTCCATATCCTGGTATTATAAAATGTTGCCAATGGAGGGGCACCTGGGTGGCTCAGTGGGTCAAAGCCTCTGCCCTCAGCTCAGGTCATGATCTCAGAGTCCTGGAATCAAGCCCTGCACCAGGCTCTCTGCTCAGTGGGGAGTCTGCTTCCCCCTCTCTCTGCCTGCCTCTCTGCCTGCTTGTGATGTCTCTCCTGTCAAATAAATAAATAAAATCTTTAAAAAAAAATGTTATCACTGGAAGAAACTGGGTAAAGGATATACTGGGTTTCCATATTATTTCTTCTTTCTCATGTGAATTTATAATTATCTTAAAGTAAATAATTACTTTTAAAAAGTGAAGTAAAAATAATTGGAGAAAAAAAATAATTGGAGAAATTTTTGTTAAGAAAAAATAGTTTTGACCAAAGTACAAAGCTTCCTTAGAATACATTTTACTATCCTCAATGCCTTAATCATAGTAGTTGCTAAATAAAAATATAAGTGGCAGATTATTTTTACAGCCATTAAATGTGCTAACTTAAAAAAATGCTTCAGGGGTACCTGGGTGGCTCAGTGGGTTAAAGCCTCTGCCTTCAGCTCAGGTCATGATCTCAGGGTCCTGGGATCTAGCCTCGGATTGGGCTCTCTGCTCAGTGGAGAGCCTGCTTCCTCCTCTCTCTCTCTGCCTGCTTGTAATCTCTCTGTCAAATAAATAAATAAAATCTTTAAAAATAAATAAATAAATAAATTTTTTAAAATGCTTCACAGTGCTAATAAAGGTGTACAGTTAAGTGCCATTTAGAATTTATGTCAATGCAAATTTGTAGAGTCCTTAGCCAGATGTTATTTGGCATTTAGAGAAATAAGATATGGATTATTACTTTTGTCTTCACTTTTTAATTTTATTTAATGCTATTATACTTCCTTTTATAATTATTTATGTTCAATATTTATTGTTTAAAATATTTGGGATGCTTTGAGTGAAACTTCTCATCTTCCCTTCAATAAAATGAATTGTGCAACACATCGGAACTATTAGGTCCTCTTTGTTATTAATTATTAAGTACTTTTGTTTTTTTTCCTAGCTTATTGGTTAAATAAATCTAGTAAAGGGCTTTCCTCTATAAAGAACTATTCCAAGTCTTATGAAACTGTAAATGAATGAGGAAATACCTTTGTCTATTCTTTTTTTTTTAAAGATATTTTTATTTATTTGACAGTGAGAGATCACAAGCAGGCAGAGAGGCAGGCAAAGGGAGAGGGAGAAGCAGGCTCCATGCTGAGCAGAGGGCCCCATGTGGGGCTCCATCCCAGGAACCTGAGATCATGACCTGAGCCAAAGGCAGAGGCTTTAACCCACTGACCCACCCAGCCACCTTCCTTTGTCTATTCAATGAAGACATTTTTCGTGGAAAGAAAATATTTGGAACCTCGAGGAGTGTAAAGTCTTCTGGGAAAATGACAGAGTAGTAGGATCCTAGGCTCACCTCCTCCCATGGATACACCTAGATGACAGCCCCACATCAGTGTAAATAATCGAGAAAATGAACCAAAGACTGGCAGAATAAACTCCACAGCTAGTCATAGACAAGAGGTCACAACAGAAAAAAGTAGAGAGGGTGGATATGGTCAGAAACCACAAGGACACATGAGGTTGTCTCTAGGACACATGAGGTTGTCTCCCTTCCCCACACCAAAGCATGGGGGAGGGATATGAGCAGACCCTACCGTAGGCAAAAGGCACAGGGGACCTGCACTGGGAAGATGTATCCCTCTAATATTTGGATTTGATCATCAGAGGAGTTTAACTCTGTGAGTTTTTACAAGTAACACTTGACACAAAGCACTTTAAAGTGCTGCTCTGCTCTGGGAGAGTTGAAGGCAATAGGAAACTGAGCCCCTGCTTTTAAAGAGACAACATAATGAATAACCCCATTTAGACATAGCATAGAATAATCAGTTTGAAAAATGCCCAGAATATATGGGGAGATTTATTTATGAATCTCAGAACATGTGTTGGAGGGACATGGATCTTAAAATTCAATTCAATTCAATTAAAAATACGCTACCTGGAATAAATAGTAGACTAGCAGAAGCAGAAGAGTGGATCAGCAACCTAGAGGATAAAGTAATGGAAAGCAACCCAGGTAAACAGAAAAGAAAGGAATAAAAAACGAGTTTAGATTAGGTGAACTCAGTGATACCATCAAACACAAAAACATTTGTATGATAGAGGTCCCAAAAGGAAAAGAGAGAGAAAAGGGGGCATAAAATTTATTTGAAGAAATAAAAGCTAAAACCTCATAAATCTGGGAAGGAAACAGAAATCCAGATCCAGGTGGCACAATAAGGCCCCCCAAAAATCAGCCCAAGGTGGTCTGTACTAAGACACATAGTAATGAAAATGGCAAAATATACTGATAAATAGAGAACTTTAAAAGCAGCAAAAGAAAAGAAAAAGGTTACATACAATGGAAACCCTATAAGTCTATCAACTGATATTCAGCAGAAACCTTGCAGGCTTGAAGAAAGTGGCATGATATATTCAAAGTCCTCAAAGGAAAAAAACAAACAAAAACAAAAACAAAAAACCAAAAAAGCCCTACAACCAAGAATACTCTATCTAGCAAGGCTATCATTCAGAATAAAAGGAGAGACAAAGATTTTCCCAGACAAACAAAATTAAAGGGATTTATCACGATGAAACCAGGCTTATAAGAAATGTTAAAGGGGATTCTCTGAGTGGAAAGGAAGATTGTAAGTAGGGGTAAGAAAAGTAGGAAGCACAAAAGCAGTAAAATCAAGTACATCTCTAAAAATCAGTCAAGAAATTCACAAAATAAAAAGGATGTAAAGTACGACATGATGTACCTAAAACCAAGGGGGTGGGAGTAACAATTTAGTGCTATTAGAATCTGTGCAGACTTAAGTGGCTATCAACTTAATATAGGTTGCTGTATGTAGAAGATGTTATATATAAGCCCTAATGGTAATCACAAATTAAAAAGCAGTAATAGACACTCAAAAATAGAAAACAATCTGACTATATCACTAAAAAATACAATTAAACCATGAAAGAAGAGACCAAGAAAACAAGAAAACAGGGAACTACAAAAACAACCATAAAACAAGTAACAAAATGGCAATGAGCATACACCTATCAATAATTACTTTGAATGTAAATGGACTAAATGCTCCAATTGAAACACATAGGGTAATTGAATGGTAAAAGATCAAGAACCATCCATATGCTACCTATATGAGACATATTTCAGACCTAAAAATACAATCAGATTGAAAGTGAAGGGATAGAAAAACATTTATCATGCAACTGGAAGTAAAAAGAAAGCTGGGGTACCAATATTTATATTGTAAAAAATAGACTTTAAAAGAAGATCATAATAAGATACAGAGAAGGACACTACATAATTATAAAGGAAACGACTGAAGGAAATTTTCTAACAATTGTAAATATTTATAAGCTCAACACGAGAGCAAATATATAAAGCAACTTTTATCAAACAAAGGAAATAACTGATAGTAATACAGTAATTGTAGGAGATTTTAACACTCCATTTATATCAATGGATAGATCTTCCACATAGAAAATCAACAAGGAAACAGTGGTTTTGAATGACACAATGGACCAGATGGATCTAACAGATATATTGAGAATATTCCATCCTAAAATAGCAGACTATCTATTCTTTTTTAAATGCATATGGAATATTCTCCAGAATATATTACGTTAGGTCATAAAACAAATGTCAAGAAATATGCATCTTTTCCAACCACAATGCTATGAAACTAGAAATCAACCACAAGAAAAAAATCAGGAAAGATGAAAAAAACACAGAGGTTAAACAACATGCCACTAAACAATGGATAGGTCAGCCATGAAATCAAGAGCAAATCTGAGAATACATGAACACAAATGAAAATGAAAACACAACAACCCAAAATCCTTGTGATGCCACAAAAGCTGATCTGAGAGAGAAGTCTATGGCAATAAAGGCCTACTTTGAGAAGCAAGAAAAATCATAGTTTTGAGATTTTACACCTAAAAGGAGCTAGAAAAAGAACAAACAAAACTCAAAACCAGTAGGAGAAGATAAATAATAACTATTAGAGTAGAATGAAAAGAAGTAGTAAATTTAAAAAAAATGTAAACAAAAAACGCATTACAACAGATCAGTTAAACCAGGAGTTGTTTCTTCGATATTATCAACAAAACTGAGGAGCATTAAGACAGCTCATAAAAAAGGGGCAGGGGGGAGAGAGAGAAGACTCAAACAAAATTAAAAAATAAAAGAGGAGAAATGATTAACACCACAGAAATACCAAAAACTATATAAAAATATTATAAAAATATTATGAAAAATTGTATGCCAACAAATTAGACAATGTAGAAGAAATGCATAAATTCCTAGAAACATATAACCTCCCAAAACTTAGGTAGAAAGAAATAGAAAACTTGAACAGACTGATAACCAGCAATGATAGTGAATCAGTAATTTAAAAACTCGAAAGAAACAAAATTACTGGACCAGAAAGCTTCACAGGTAAATTCAACCAAACAGTTAAAGAACAGTTAATAGAGTTCTCAGAGTCCCTGGGTGGCTCAGTGGATTAAAGCCTCTGCCTTCAGCTCAGGTTATGATCTCAGGGTCCGGGGAACGAGCCCCTGCATCAGGCTCTCTGCTTGGCAGGGAGCCTGCTTCTCCTTTCTCTGCTTGCCTCTCTGACTACTTGTACTCTCTGTCAAATAAATAAATTAAAAAAAACAAAAAACAGTTAATATCTTTTTTCTCAAACTATTCTAAAAAATAAAAGGGAAAGAAAAGCTTCCAAATTTATCCAATGAGGCCAGCATTATCCTGACATCAAAATCAGATAAACTATAAAAACAAAAACAAAAACAAAAAAAGAGAGAATTACCAGCCAGTATCTCTGATGAACATAGGTACAAAATTCTTCAACAGAGTCACAAACCAAATCCAGTAATACATTAAAAAAAGTATTCACCATGATCAAGTGGTATTTATTCCTCAAATGCAAAAGTGGTTCAATATTCACAAATCAATCTGTGTGATACATCATATATGGTCATATCAATAGATGTAAAGCATTTGACAATGTACAAATCCAGATACGAATCTTCAACAGAGTAGGTTGAGAGGGATCTCAATATAAAATAGG
>JAQQSY010003942.1:0-12632 GCA_028646535.1 Procyon lotor
AAACTAAAAAGGCAACCTATGGAATGGGAAAAGATATCTGTAAGTGACATAGCAAATAAAGGGCTAGGATCCAAGATCTATAAAGAACTTCTCAAACTCAACACCCAAAAACCAAATAACCAAGTCAAAAAATGGGCAGAGGACATGAAGAGACATTCCTCCAAAGAAGACATACAAATGGCCAACAGGCATATGAAAAAATGGCCCACATCACTCGGCATCAGGGAAATCTAAAGCACAATGAGATACCACCTTATACCAGTCAGAATGGCTAAATTTAACAAGACAGGAAACAACAGATGTTGGCGACGATGCGGGGAAAGGTGAACCCTCCTCCACTGCTGGTGGAATGAAAGCTGGTGCAGCCACTCTGGAAAATGGTATGGAAGTTCCTCGGAAAGTTGAAAACAGAGCTACCCTATGACCCAGGAATTGCACTACTGGGTATTTTTCCCAAAGATCCAAATGTAGTGAAAAGAAGGGCACCTACACCTCAACGTTCTTAACAGCAATGTCCACAATAGAAAACTGAGCTACTCTTGAGAGAAGGAAAAGCTGTAACATACTGATAGATGAGGTACAGCAATCAGCCTCATAGTATTCAAATTAAAGTGACCAAGTCTTACTGAGGGATGCAAGAACAAAGGTCTTTCTGTTTGGTCACATTCATGGTAGTTTTTAATCTACTATTCTACTTGATTTTAAAGCTTCCTTAAAAGTTATTTTATACTTGAGTTACTTAAAATGAATTTTTAAGTAATAATAATAAAATAAGATAAGATAAAATATAAAATGAATTTTGTTTTGTGGACTCTGAGAAACTTGCAATATAATAACCATGTAGGTAATGGTAGGAAGAGTCTGGGCTGTCGATCACAGAGGCTTGGAAATATCCAATTCCATTTCCTGATAGAAAGTTAGAGATTTTGGCATTGAACGATGTCACCATTTTAAGTACTGAATGGCTTTTTAAACAAAAAGGGTGGGGTGATCTTTACAAATGCCTGGCCTGATTTCCTCTGCTGACAGAATCTTTTTTGTTAAAAGAATATTGTAATTTTTCTTTATTGATCCAAAATAATGGGTCAAGTAAGATTTTTACTGTGACAGTTACTATAACCCTGAAACTCAATAGGAAAATACACATTAATTCTAAATGTTTATTTCTTAAGCCAGTTTCCTTCTTTTATCTTCATTTTTAGAAGTCAAAAGCATTGAAATTATGATTTAAATCCAGATATATTTCAATGTGATTATTATAGGTTACTTTGCATGAGCTATAAATCTGAGTATAAAAGAAACACTTGAAAAACTCCAATCATGAAAAGATCAGTGATGGGAGGTGAGCATTTAAGTTTCTTATCAAAGCTGTTAAAATACTATACTGGATGACTGAATTAATATCTTTAAAAACAATGACAGTCAAAACACGTCCATGCTTATTCAATACTGGAAGAGAAATTAGCTAAGAATGAATTAAAAGTTAATGTGAATAATGAAATTAGTTAATGAATTAAAAGTTAATGGAATTCTACATTTTTAGAAATGCTAAATGGATTTCATATTTGGAAAATTGTCTACAATAGTAGATATTAATATCAAACATATAATTTTAATGGCATTTTGCCAAATATTGCTAAGTAGATATCATATTCTAGAAGGTATGCTTTTTAAGTTAGTGTGGTATTACTATGCCAGTAAAATCTTTATCTTCCTTCCAAGCAGTTTTTAGGTCTCTTTTTCCCTGTGGTCAATCCTCCAGGAAAACTAAGGAAGGAATTAATAGATTTCTTACAGATGTATTTTTCAGCACTTTATCCTCCCTCCATACTGTGACCCCATGTTGGAGCAAATCATCATCATCTCTCTGTCATTACATGCCTACAAACTAAGCCAAGAGAAACACAATCTTCTAATATTGGGAAAAAAAGTAATGTTTTCTGCATCTAAATCTATATTTAAGTTCACAGAGTTGAGTCTGAATAGGAAATTTTAGAGAAGAATCATGATTCTCCATGGCATACTTTGTAAAAAAAAAAAAAAAAAAAATTTTGCTCTCCTTGAAAAACGCAGAAAATAGTTACAATTAAATCTATATGAGTTTTCTAGATGGAGAACTAATGAATGCCATGTAGATAAAGTGGTAGACAAGAGACTGAGAAGGGCAGAAAGTGGGGAAATAGGCCAGGACCAAGGTAATTAATGTGAGACCCTGTGTACCATACTGGTTTTCAGGCTGAGTGACAAGGGTAGCCATTGAAGGATTTTAAGCAAAGGATTGATGTGGTTGTCATCTTACTAAACTGCATTATAAAAGGTTCATTCTTGTCTCTGGAGAGAACAAACCAACTGCTAAAATTGTCCAGGTGATGATGGCTTACACCACAAGGGGGCGCCCTGAAGACGAGCAGAAACTAATCCTGATTAGGTTTTTAAGGTATGGTTTTGAGGCTAGATTAATGGGATTGTGCTAAATTGTCTGTACATACTGCAAGAGTTTAAAATGCAACTATGTTGTGCTTTTGTAAATGTGGGTGACAAATTCAACTTAGAATATGAAGATATAATTTTTTTTAAACATTTTAGTTACTTATATGACAGAGAGAGAGAGAGAGAGAGAGCACGTAAGTAGGCAGAGAGGCAGGCAGAGAGAGAAGGGGAAGCAGGCTCCCCACTGAGCAGAAAGCCTGATGTGGGGCCCGATCCCAGAACCCTGGAATCATGACCCGAGCTGAAGGTAGACAACGACTGAGCCACGCAGGCGCCTCGAAGATACAAATCGATGCTTATTATGTATTTTTAATAAGGTTACCTATCAGATCACTTATCTGTAACAAATGCTTAGTTCAAGTTTCATAAATCCCCTAAAATGTTAAAATAGTGAAATGCAACAGGATATATGATTTCAAAGGAGAAAGAGAAAGGAAAATATATTTTCTCCCATCTCTCAACATACTAAAGTAATTTTTATTTTAAAAAGTGCATAAGAGGAAACATTTTAAGAAATAAGCCTTAGGAAAAACTGGATTTCTAGCAACATTACTCTTTTGGTGCTAAATAGGTAAACCATTTTCAAGAAGGGACAGATCCTTATGTTTCTGAATGAGTATCCACATTAGAAAAGCCTTGTGAAGAGTGGATTTTTACAGTGAATATCTACGCCAAGAAAACTGAAGAAACTGACTCTCCTACTCTTAGATCATAGACAAACCACTCCAATAGACCTACCTGATTTATCACTTTCCAGCAAACATCTGGCAAGCACATAAAAGTGAATAGGTGCTGAGGTACCCCTTTTTCTGTGGGAAGACTGAACTAAATACAGCCTGCTCTGAAAATTTATAGGTTGATAACCTTACATTCAATCAAGCACGATAGGTTCGGAAAACAAGCCAATAACAAAATTCTAATAGTTGCTCACAAATACTATTTTTTGCATGACCAATCTAAAAGTAGCATAATTTAGTGAGGTCCTATTTACTTATCAAAGCAACAAATATTCTTTTGAATTCGTGACAAGGTGGCACACACCAAGATGATTAAGACAAACTTCTGCACAGGAGAGGAAATAATTCATGGTGATACAATATGAAAAGTTTTACAGTCATTGTCATTAGGACTCTTCACATATTTTACAGGTATCCGCTCTCACCTTTTAACCACATTGTGACAACTGTACTTTCCTCCATTTGAAGTTAGCAGAGATCATCTGAGTTGCTTTGGTCAATGAATGTGAGTGCACTTGGTTTTGATCATTTCTGGTTAGGAGTTCTAGGAGTCAGGCCGTGGTCTACCGCATCCCTTTCTTCCTGGCACAGTGATTGCAAGGGCACCGGTACAACTGTAGGCTCCATCATCTAGGTTCCTCAATACCTATTTAAGCAGAGCCCCCCAGCCAACCTCCACTGGCTATGTACTATAGGGACGAGTTAATAGCTATTGTTTTAAGAACTGACACAGAAGGAGAAATGGTGCTATGAGAGAAATCAGAGCATAGGCATTATCCAGACTAAAGACTTTAAAGAAAATACCCTGGAGTATAAGAGCTCTGAGCTGAGACTTAAAACTTAGTAGGAGTAACAGGAATAGAAAGGATGTCGGCCTCATGTAAGCCATACAGAAAAGAGAATAACGTGCTCAAGAAACTGTACGTGATTCACCATGACTGGAGGATGAGCATCAAGAGCCTGCCAATAAATAATACTAGAAAGATATACAAAGATCAATTCATGGTGTGCCTTTTCTCACCAGCTTATTCTGTTACTCATTTTTGTTGAGATCATTATTTAAAGCATGCAAAAGATCTAAAGTATGACAGAATAAACAGTGACTGCCAATCAGCTTAAAAATTAAAAATACTTTTAAAGCACTCTGTCTATAAAATTCTTCATTTACCTCCTCCTCATCATCCCTATAAGTAATAACTGTCCACAATTTTGTTTCACAGCTATGTAACCTTAAACTATATTATTATTTTGTCACTTTGTAGATGATATACAACTATATTATGCTGTGTGCATTCTTGTTTTTTATTCTATTTTTTTTAGAAAATAGTCTATTTTTATATAAAGGCAGGACATTCATTCAAAATGTATAAAAATGCATAGCGCTAAATTACTTGAATATATCATAACTTTTCTAGTCATTGCTCTGAAAAAATGTCACTCAGGTCATTTACCATTTTTCACTATTACAAACAATGTTGCACTGAACATTTTGTAAATGTTTCCTGGTAGATATGTATAAGAGTTTATCTAGGATATACTTGAATGTGAAATTACTGGGTCTAATTATGTAGATGTTGCTAAATAAAAAAGGACATTTAAGACTTTTTTTTAAAGATTTTATTTATTTGACTGAGAAGAGAGAGATCACAAGTAGGCAGAGAGGCAGGCAGAGAGATAGGGGGAAGCAGGCTCCCCGCTGAGCAGTGAGCCAGATGTGGGGCTCGATCCCAGGACCCTGAGATCATGACCTGAGCCAAAGGCAGAGGCTTTAACCCACTGAGCCACCCAGGTGCCCCGAAAAAGGACATTTAGATTTATCCCAGAAGCCAGAGGAAACTCGTGAAGGACACTGAAGAAATGATCAGATTTCTGGCTTAGAAAAATCTTCTAATATACAGACTTGATTGGAGTTGAGCAAAAATATATGAAGACCTGACCTAAGGTGATCCCCAAAGGAGATGGTCACAAAGAGGAGAACTGCCAGACCTTGGTGATTTCTCTTTCTTCATGTATTAAGTTGAAGGTAGAGAACTATCATTGCTAATTAGCTATATGCAAGACCTTTTTTTTTTAGGTCCTTTATAACATATTATAACTTCAAGAGCTATGACATTGGAGTTGTAATGACTGATTTTAAATCTCAGTTTTATGGATTATGATGTATAACCTCTCTTTGCTTTTCTGCTTTTTCTGTAAAAGAGCTATAATAATAACACCAGCTTCATTGGCTGGTCATTATATTACATAGATCATTCAGACAACATGTGCGGTATATAGAAGTTACTGAAAAGTGTCAACTATCATTATTATTATTTTAATCCCTAATCAAATCTAAAAATGATAGTATCTCGTACTGAAGAAACTGAAACCCAGAAAGTTTGCAACCTGGCCAGAATCTCCACTAGAAATCAGTAGATTTAGGATTTGGAAACTATACTGTTCTCATGCCATACTGCCCATACCTTTTCTCTACTTAACAGGTTTCTCTCTCTTCCTCTCTCTTTTTCCTTTTAAGATTTTATCTATTTATTTGACAGAGAGTGCAAGAGAGAGTGAATATGAGTGGGGGGAAGGGGAGCAGGAGAGGGAGAAGCAGGCTCGCCCTGAGCAGGGAGCCTGAGGAAGACCTAGATCAGAGGACCCTGGATCATAACCTGATCCAAAGGCAGAAGCTTAACCAAATGAGACACCCAAACGCTCCTCCCCACCTCATTTCTTTTTTGACAGGAATCAAGTAGACTGAGTACCCAGGACAATTGATATTTAAATTCAGTGACTCACCTTTCACTTCTCTACTCCACCATTTTTCTATAGTTCAATTAATAATTTCTTATTCTGCAAGGTATAATTTGTATTTTTCCCCTTTCAAGGAATGCAGTTTTGATGCTGCTATACTTTTTTTTCCTAAATTAAGATCCTGATGTTCTTAGAAGAAAGTCTAGACATGTTTTCAAATTTTACCCCTTTCCCCATGCCAGAGAAAGAAAAAACAAGTTAGTGTTCACCAGTGTGTAGCTAGGAGAGGAGAAAGAAGCTGCACACTAATCTCAATTTATTTTTGTAAAAATCCCTCTGAATATGGAAATATAGAATATGTTTAGTTAGCAAAGGATTTATAGGTAAAGACATGTAATTTTGGCTGCGCCAGCAAGATAATGAAGTTAACCATGCCAGTGATCCAGACGGATGGATAAAAATAAGGGTTAACTGAACACCATTCCTGATAGGCAAAAAGTCAAAATATATCCCCATATATTCATGATTTAGCTCTGGCTCATATTATGTTTAGGGGATCTCCCGTGATTTTATTTGCAACTGTTTACTTTTGAAGACTGAATAATTAGTGGTAAAAATACACAATGGGTTATTATTGGTGTACCTTACAAGTAAAGGGATGTCTTAATGTTGCCTTCTATCTGTGGCAATACTGGGCAATGTCTAGAGACATTTTTGGTTGTTAGAACTATAGGTGAGTGCTGCAGACATATAGGAGGTAGAGGTCAGAGATCCTGTTAAACATCCTACAATGATTCATGTCAAAATTTTAATAATGCTGAGGTTGAGAAAACCTGTCCTCTATTTAGGGCAGGATGGAGTTCCATATCCCCTTCATCTTTCTTTCATTACAAAGGTGGTTAATTCTCTGTAATCCCGGGGCTCTCAATGCCAGCCTGATCCCAGGGCAGGAAAGCTTTAAAAGGAAATTTTTTTATGGATGCCAGGTGTTAAAATGCTGTTTAAAAATAATAATAAACAAGGGCATCACTGCTCAGTTACAATTAGAACATCGATAAATACTCATTGCTCATAATGGCCCTTTGGCATTAAAACATGATATGATAAATGGTCACATAGTTAATTATTTCACTACAGCTTCAACATTTAAAATACAGTTTTGGAAGCAATTAATCCAGGGTGGATTAGCGTTTAGGCAGGACTGTGATAAATAAAACGTCAACATCTTTGGTGTAGAAATACAACTGCTCCAGCACCGATAGACTTCTCCTGTACCATGAATATCTTGCCTTCTTTATCTTTCTCATTTCTGTTATTGTCAACATTATAAAAAGCAATGAGCATTGTTCAGACAAAACAAACCAAAAACAAACTTATTTTTCTTGATCCAGCAATTGAAATTGATGTCTCTTTTATTGCTGAAGTAATATTTTCATGACTCTTTATTAAAAAGACTAATACCTGGGTCAGAATATGTGTGTCTACATCATCTACATCTGTGGAATGGATCTCATTTATGCTTTTCCATATCTCAGTGCATTTGTTCTGTCCTCCCTCTAAAACATTCTCCTGCATATCACCAGTTACCATAAATACAAACACAGAGCTCTAAGCATGTTAGTCATATATTTCAAAATCATGAATTTCACTCCCTTGCCAGTAGGACAGAATGCTTAGTGAGGCACAGAAAATTATTTTCTTTCTGGCACCAGACTAACCAGCTTTCTTCTTTTTTTTTTTTTTTTTTAAAGATTTTATTTATTTGACAGAGAGAAACACAGCTAGAGAAGGAACACAAGCAGAGGGAATGGTAGTGGGTGAAGCAGGCTCCCCGCTGAGCAAAGAGCCCGACGTGGGGGGGCTCGATCCCAGGACCCCAGGATCATGACCTGAGCCAAAGGCAGATGCTTAACAATTGAGCCACCAAGGTGCCCCCAGACTAACCAGCTTTATCTTCAATTAGTGCCTTTTCTTATCCTATCTGCTTTAACTGTATCCAATAGTTGCCATTCTTGAACAAAACAGGCTGTTATCTATCAATTCATTTTCAAGACCCAGTTCAAGTAGGATTTCCTTTCTGAATTCAGCCTATACTGCCTTAGAGAAATGTAGTCGCTTTTTCCTCTGTGTTCCAACAGTTCTGTGTTATAACATTTATTACATCTTTACAACTATGATACTAACTACTGCTTTATTTTGACTTGATGTCTATCTTCATCACTGTGATCCTCAGACACTGTGGCCATATCCTATTCTTTGTAGCATAAGAACCTAGCCATTTTGTTGCTTATGTTCAGTCTTCCCACAATGTTTTTGATTAACTTACTAAATACTTCCAAATCATTTATTTCATCTTGGCAATTTTTCACCCAAGGATCTTTTATGTGGGGAAAAAAAATTGATTGTTGGTCCATTAGTCTTTGTGGCACTGGTGTGGTCATCAAAAGGACAGACAGGAAGAAAACCCAAGGATTCAGATAATACATGCCAATGTACAGTCTTCCTGGATAACTGGTGCCCGGCTTACCAAATGGGTACTATAGGATAGAAATCATATCCGATCTAAAGTCATCATTTTAATTTATGGGGCAGATTGTCATTTTATCTTTTTCTTTTCTTCTCTGCATTTGTTGTACAAATGTAATTTTGATGTATTAACATGTTACCATTGGTGAATCAGCAACTCACTGCAGGGGACATTATAATTTTGAATGTGAGTGGTTATTATTATTCCGTGAATGTTTTAGAAAGCATTAACATTAAGTGAATGTTGATAGAAAGGGCATATGCATTTTAGCCATTTAATATATTTGTAATACCCATTAGAAGTGGCATAAAATGAACTATCAATATTGAATAAATGTTTTAGCAACATACATTATAAATTTTAAGTGACTGGCATAAAATATGCATAACACATTGTGCTTATTAGTAGTCCTAAGACAGTTTCCTTTTTAAGAAACCATTAATATTGTGATAACCTCAGGTATACAGTAATAGGCTTTAGAAAGAGCCATCCATTAAGCCATTCTAAATTTAACTAAGACACAGTAAATTCCATTATTATGGACACTCCACACACAAGGCGGGACTGAAGAAAATATTTAGGTGAAAAATCTTCTGTGACATATTGGGAACCTCAAAGTGATGCAAGAAAATCTCTGGTCCCTGATCTTCTAATCCTGTCTTCTGTGTCACCATCATCTGCTCAGTATCTACAGCAATATCCTTTTCTATCCTTTTTTTCCCCTTGTCCATGTCCTAGTCTAAACAATATAATTTTTTTTCCCAGTTCAGTCACAGAAGAAGCTCTCTGGGAATCACAGCCAGTCAGATACAAGTTTAGAATTCCAGCAAGCCCAAATCTTGGCACAGGTATGATCTCCAGAAATTATGAAATGTTATTACACTTCTGCTCCCTTAGCTATAAAACAGGGACACAACATGATTGCACTATCCAAATTGCTTTAAGTACTGAATGGAACATGCCTACAATGCCCTTAGTACAGTGATTGTTCAAAAAATGAATGATTGCTACTATCTTATTTTTCCTTTATTTACTTTTTTGTATTTTCTATTCTAAACCAAGCCTCTAAGGAAGTCTGTTTCCAAACTGCAAGTGATTTTAGGAATGTTATTTCCCCATGAAATAACAAAGCTGGGTTAATTTCTAATTTAAATATGTTGCTCATTTATATACAAATTACCATTGTTTCAACAGTATGGGTTAACAGACTGCTCTTAGAGCTGTACCATCCAGTACCTTAGCCTCTGGGCACATGTGGCCATTGAGCATATGAAATATGCCTAGTCCAAACTAAAGTATCTGTGAATGTACGATATCTATGAATGCATATAATTACACACAGTTTACAAAAATTTAGCATGGAAGAAAAAAGAAACATCCCATTTTTTGATTAATTACATAATGAAATGGTAGTAGAGATGTAGTGAAAAAAATAACATTAAAATTAATTCCATCTGCTTTTTTAAACCTTTAAAAAATGTGCTTTCTAGAAAATTAAAAATCTCTTGATCAACTAAAAATTAATTTCCAGAAAATCTGGATACAGAAGTTATGTTTTGATTGGTCTGCTCTAGAGCACTTTGGTGAAGTGGTAATCTCTGAAAGGCAGGCTAGAAGACGTGATGTAATCACGCATTTGACTGGAAGGGACCTAAACACTCATCCAATTCAACAACCCATTTTTTTTTCCAGAACTTAATTATTCAAGATTGCAATCTAGGACTCCTCCTAAGTCCTAGAACTAAATGAAACCCTGAATGAAATGTGAGATGGTTGATGGGAGAAAGGTCCTGAAGCAAAGGCAGAAAGATCATATTAATATAAGACTGTACCGAGCCCAGCTGAGTTACGCAGTGGAAGTGAAGTCACTTTGTGTGCCAGATGCTGAAGAAGCAGAAAAACCAAGTAGCCAAATACAAAGACTCAGAAGGCGGGGGGAGGGGGAGCCGCTGGGGGGGATGGGGAGGCACTGGGGGTGTAAAAGAGAGGAGAGTAGCTGGAAAGGGTTGGAATGTATCCATGCCTTGACAACTCTTACCATCTCATGATTCAGATCACTCCATCCTTTTTATAGGCAATTTAGCACATTCCAGAGCACATCTTAAAGGTACAGGCTTTCAATTATTCACCTAATATACTAAAAATACTAATGATAAAATAATATAAAATTTTCATATGAATAATAACACTACTGAGTGCTTACTATGAGTCAGGCACTCTGCTCTTAAATGTACAATGTCATTTATAAATGTCCCTTTGATGTAGGTATTATTCAGGATTTTATAGTTTATCCATCTGAGACTGTAGGAAAAGGATTCATTTAAGATCATACAGCTCGTAATGTATGATGTAATGTAGTAGGAGAGATGTAGTAGGAGTAATGTAGTAGGGGAGACCGAAATTGAGGGGATGGATTGTGATTTGAACACAGATTGATTCCCAAGTCCAAGTTCTTCAGCATAAGCAGTTACTATACTTAAAATGCATAGACTGGCATATTGTTGCTTATGCTGTATAAGCATATACAGGTAATGCTTTAAAAAAATTTAATGACAGGTGCCGCGGCCGGCACGACAATCTCAAACCAGGACTGAGGGTAAGGGTATGAGGAAAAAAGACAAAGTATGGGAGCGGGAGGAACACAAAGGATGATGTCCAGATTGTGTTCAGCTTTATTCAAGAGCGCACCTTCTTATATAGTGTGTGAAAAACAAGTCCAAAAAACGATTACACCTGGGAGTCACGTGGCACACGTTCTACTTCACATCAAAGCAAACTCCCCTCATCACAGGCTCCAAGAAGTCTGGGTAAGACTACGAGTAGCACGTGCACATGCCTCAGAGACATTGCCGCAGTTTAATGATATAAACAATCACAACCTGCGCAGCTTCTCCTTCAAGGAGGTATGACCCATCACAGACCAGCATGCCTCAAGGCCCCTTGTCCAGCCCCTTCTCCAGCGCCGCTTTCCGCCCAAACAGGCAGGGGTCACGAGTCAGGGCACAAGCCCATTCTCTAGCGACCGCTTTCCACCCATTCGGGCAGGGGTCATGAGTCCGGGCTCCACAGGTCCCTTTAGCAGTTAGCCAGCGGCTGACCACAGACAGGTAACTCAGTATCTCTTACAATGCCCCTTCAATTTTTATTAGAAAAATTACAAACGTTAAAAAAAAAAAGGATCAAAACAAAATCCCTACGAATCTTTCATCAAGTTTCAACAACCATCCACATATACCATAATTGTTTCTGCACCCTACTCCCATGTTTGCTTATGCATTAAAGGAAATCCAGATGTCATGGTATTTCGTTCCTAAGTATTTCATTATACATCCAAAACCACTATGGATTTTCCATACCTAGCCACATGACATTTATGCAAAACACAATTAATTATGACGTCTTGAAATCATCTATTAGTCCATATAAATTTCCCTGACTACCTAGAAACATCTTTTTATAATCAATTTATTTGAATCAGGATCCAACTATGAACTGTTCATTACGTTTGTTGTTATATGTCTTAAATAGTTTTGGGTTCTTTTTAATCTACACCCGTCACTCTCTCTCTTTTACTCTCCACCCCCATTCTTTGGTTATGACATTGACTTGCTGAAAATAATTCAGCAGTTATCTTACAAAACATTTACATTCTAGAATTAGCTGATCTTTTTCTCATGGTAGCAATCACACGTGATCCTTGCCTTACTATTCTCTGTTATCTCCTGAACATAGGAAGTTCAATCTAAGGACTTGATTAGACTTGGGCTCATTATTTTCCTTTGGCCTGATTAGGTAGTCTGTGGACTCATACTATATCCCATCAGAAGATTTGTAAATTTTTATTGTCTCACTTTCCTTGATGTAAAAATGAGCAAGAGATTCAAGTTTGGATGGCCTGATCCCTTTCATTGTAAAATCCCTAATCACCTCTACCTTTAATGATTTTATCATCTGGATCAATCAGAATTCAGTCAAAAAACTGAGCCATTCTTTCTATTTATGGTACTAATGATAGGCAAAAAAATTTGACCTTTGCAAATGATGGGAGAGCTGGAAAGGCCAGAGCCAAAAGGAACAGGTCAGGACCAAAGAAACAATCAGTAACCTATCTGCCTGAAAATCTGCAACAAGAATGTCAGAGA
>JAQQSY010003943.1:0-12631 GCA_028646535.1 Procyon lotor
GGGGGGGGGGGGGGGGGGGGGGGGGGGGGGGGGCAGGAAGGAATGGGAGCTGTTGTTTAAGGCTATAGAGTTTCAATTTTGGGAGACAAAAAAGTTCTGGAGACTGATTGCACAAAGATGTGAAACTACTTAACACTTCTGAACTACATACTTGAAAATGGTTAAGATGGCAAATTTCATATTTTTGTATGTTACCACAATTAACAATAAAAATCAAAGAAAAAGAAAAAGAGCGCCTGGGTGACTCAGTGGGTTAAAGCCTCTGCCTATGGCTCAGGTCATGATTTCAAGGTCCTGGGATCGACCCCCATGTCAGGCTCTATGCTCAGCAGGGAGCCTGCTTCCTCCCCCTCTCTCTGCCTGCCTCTCTGCCTATTTGTGATCTCTCTCTCTCTCTGTATCAAATAAATAAATAAAATCTTTTTTAATAAAAATCAAAGAAAAATTAGGTAAGTTGGATCTCATCAAAATTAAGAATTTTGTGCATCAAAGGACACTATCAAGAAAGTGAAAGGACAAATGGCAAAAAACTACTTGCAAATCATACCTCTGACAAGGGATTAATACAGAAAATATATAAAGAGCTTCTACAGCTTAAAAAACAACCAAAACAAGCCAATTAAAAATGGGCAAATGAGCTGAACAGACATTTCTCTGGCGATCTACAAATGGCCAATAAGCCCGTGAAAAGATGCTTAACACTGTTAGTCTTTAGGGAAACGCATATCAAAACCCAGTAAGGGGATACCTAGATGGCTCAGTCAGTTAAGCGTCTGACTTCAGGTCAGGTCATGATGCCAGGATCCTGGGATCGAGTCCTGCATTGTACTCCTTGTTCAGTAGGGAGCCTGTTTCTCCCTCTGCCTGCTGCTCCCTCTGCTTGTGCTCTCTCTCCCTCTCTCTCTGACAAATAAATAAAATAAATCTTCAAAGATTCTTTTTTTTAAATTTAAGATTATTTATTTATTTGACAGAGAGAGAGAGAGAGAGAGCACAAAGTAAGACAGAGCAGCAGGCAAAGGGAGAGAGAGAAGCAGGCTCTCCACTGAGCAGGAAGCCTGATGCAGGGCTTGATCCCAGAACCCTGGGATCATGACCTGAGCCGAAGGCAGCTGCTTAACCAACTGAGCCACCCAGGTGCCCCAATAAAATAAATCTCTAAAAACAAAAACAAAACAAAACAAACAAAAACAAGTAAGATTGGCAGTTACACCTACTAGGGTGGCAATAATCAAAACAAAACAAAACAAAACACGTCAGGGGCACCTGGGTGGCTCAGTCAGCTAAGCATTCGACTCTCAATTTCAGCTCAGGTCATGAGATGGGAGTCCTGAGTCAGGCTCCTTGCTGGGCATGCAACCTGCTTAAGATTCTCTCTCTCTGTCCCTCCCCACCTCCTCCTAACTCTACTTACACACTCTTTCTCTTGTAAAAAAAATTTTTTTTTTTAAAATCTAACAACTTTGGTAAGAATAAGAGAAACCAGAACCCCCTGGGCATTGCTTGTGGGAATGTAAAACAGCACAACCACTATGGAAAACAGTTTGGCATTTTCTCAAAAGGTTAAACACAGAACTACCACATGACCCAGAAATTCTACTCCTAGGTATATATCCAAAAGAACTGAAACTGGGGGTTTGAACATATATCTCTACACCAATGTTCATTACAACAACCCTAGTTGTTGCCCATCAGCAGATGGATTAAAAAATGTGGTATATACATAAAATGGTAATTACTCAGACATAAAAATGAAATTTTAATATATGCTACAATATAGGCAGACCTTGAAAACATTATGATAAATAAAATAAGCCAGACAGAGAAGGACAAATATTGTATGATCCCACTTATATATGAGGTGCCTGGAATAGGCACATTTACAGAGATATGAAGGAGAGATTGCCAGGGATTGGGGGGAGGTGTGTAGGGGGCAGGGTGGAGGTGTGGAGGAAGAAATTGTTTAATGGGTACAGGGTTTATGTTGGGGGTGATAAAAAAGTTTAAAGTAA
Organism: Procyon lotor; assembly: GCA_028646535.1. NCBI lineage: Eukaryota > Metazoa > Chordata > Mammalia > Carnivora > Procyonidae > Procyon > Procyon lotor. The sequence goes on from JAQQSY010003943.1 coordinate 2,013, forward strand.
AATAGCAGTGATGGAGACACAGTATTGTGAATGTTTTTAATGCCACTGAACTGTACACTTACAAATGGTTACAATTATAAATATGTTATATATATATTTTATCACAATAAAAAAAAGAAGAAAAGGTCCAACTTTACCCTAGTGATCTGAAATACCACCTTTGTCATATACTAACTTTCCATATGAATTTGGGTCTAATTCCGCACTTTTTATTCTTTTCCACTGGTCTATTTGTCCCTGCCAATGCCACCACAATGTTTTAATTATAAAGACTTATCATAATACACACTTTTTTTTTAGTTCTTTTAATTAAGTAGGCTCCACATACAATGTGGGGCTTGAACTCATAATGCTGAAATCAAGAGTTGCATGCTCTACCAATTGAAGCAGCCAGGCACCCCGAGGCTTTATAATATTTTTTTATGACTAGTAGGGCTATCCAACCCTGATAGTTTCTCTTTTTCAGTATTTTCCTGGCTATTTCTAAAATCAGTTTTATTGGGGGCCCAGGTGGTGCAGTCAGTTAAGCATCCAACTCTTGGTTTTGGCTTAGGTCATGATCTCAGGGTCCTGAGATTAAGCCCCAAATTGGCCTCTGTGCTCAGTCTGGAGTGTGCTTGAGATCTTCTCTCCCTCTCCCTCTGCCCCTCATTCTCATGCTCTTTTTTTCTCTCAAAAGTAAATAAATCTTTAAAAATAAATAAATAAAATAGAATAAGTTTTATTGAGATATAATTCACATCCCTTACAATTTACCCATTTAAAATGTACAATTCAGTGGTTTTTAGTACACTCACAGGATTGTGAATCCAATTTTAGGACATTTTTCCACCTCTAAAAGAAAGTCTGTACCCATTAACAACTGTTTCCCATTCTCCCCTCATCCCTTTCCCAGCCTTAAACCATTAATCTATTTACTATCTATAAATCTGCCTATGTGGACATTTTCTCTAACTGGAATCGTAAAAGTATATGATCTTTTGCGACTGGCTTCTTGCACAAAGCACATTTTCGAGTCATTCATGTTGTAGCATATATCAATACTTCCTTTCTTTTTACTGTCAGATAATATTCCATTATATGGATATACATTTATCATCAGTTGATGGGTATCAGGACTGTTTCTACTTTTTAGCTATTATGAATAATGCTGCTAATAACATTCATATATAAGTTTTTGTGTCCACTTCTGTTTTCAACTCTCTTGAGTTTAAACCTAAGTGTGAAATTGTGGATCATAACTCTATATTTAATCTTTTGAGGAATGGGCAGATTATTTTCAAAGTGTCTGCACCATTTTACATTCCTAATAGCAGCATATGAGGGTTTCAACTTTTCCACTTCTTCACCAATACTTGTTATTTTCTCTTATTATTCCATCTTAGTGGTGTGAAGTAGTATCTCATGATTTTGATTTGCACTTCCCTAATAACTAATGATGTTGAACATCTTTTGGTGTACTTACTGGCCATTTGTGTATCTTCTCTGGACAAATTCCATTCAAATCCTCTGCCCTTTTTTTAAATTGGGTTATTTCTCTTTTTATTATTGAGGAGTAAGAGTGTATATTAGGGATACAAGTCCCTTATCAGATACGTGATTTACAAATAGTTTTTCCCATTCTGCGAGTTGTCTTGATATCATCTGCAGTGAAAAAAAAAAATTTAAATTTTGATATAGCCCTATTTATTTACTTATTTATGTCATTTGAGCTTTTACATGTCATATTTAAGAAAATACTGCCTAACCCAAAATCACTAAGATTTATTGTTATGCTTTCCTCTAGGAGTTTTATAGTTTTATTAGCTCTTACATTTAGGTTTATAATATATTTTGAATTAATTTCTGTAAGATTTCTTTTTTACTTTATTTTAGAGATATAGAGTAAGAAGCAGAGTGCACAAGCCAGGGGAGGAGCAGAGGGAGACGGAGAAGCAGACTCCATGTTGAGTCCGACACAGGGCTTGATCCCACAACCCAGAGATCATGACCTGACCTAAAATCAAGAGTTAGATGCTTAACCAACTGCGCTACCCAGGCACCCCATATTTTGAATTAATTTTTATGTATGGCATGAGATAGGGTCCCAACTTCATTCTTTTTGCATATCCAGCATGGTATCCCAATACCCTTTGTTGAAAACACTATTCTTTCCCATTTAATTCCTTAGACCTTTACTAAAAGTCAATTGACAATTCTTCCGGCTATTTTTGCATGCCTATTTTTCCATATGCACCTTAAAATCAACCTGTCTAACTCAATAAAACAACTTGTTTGGATTTTTATTAAAATTGCATTGATTTTATAAATAAGCTTGGGAGGATTAACATCTTTATGATGTTGAATCATCCCATTCAAGAACAAGGGATGTTTTACCATTTGCTTAAATCTGCTTTAGTGTCTTTTAGGAGTGTTTAAAATTTTCCTTGTATAAGTTTTAGGCCATTCTTATTAAATTTATTCCTAAAGATTTAACTCTCCATGTTGCTATTATAAATGGGCTTTTCTCTAACATTATGTTCAGTATAAGCAATTTCTATATATGAAAGCTGATTTCTGTATGTTAATTTCAACTCTTGGTCCTTCACTCAATTCTGAGTTAGTTTTATTATTGATTTCCTGGAGTCCACCTATGCTACGATCTGCAAATAGATATTGTTCTACTTGTTCTTTACCCATTTTTATGCTTCTTGATTTCTCTTATCTAATTGTCTTGGCTAATTTACCTCTAACATAATGTAAAATAGTAATGAAAATAATGACAACGCTTGCCTTGTTCCTGATATGAAACTGAAATGGAAATGCCTGTAGTGTTTCCCCACTTAAATAAGATCCTAGCTTTAATGCTAAGATATACACTTCATCAAGTTAAATAAGTACTCTTCAAATCCTATTCTCTTGAATGTCTCTATCATGAATGGGTACTTAATTTTGCCAAAGGTTTTCTCAGCATCTACAGAGATAACCTTATTGTTTTTTCTTTATATTTATTAACATGGTATATGATACTAATAGGTTTTCTTATATTGTACCAATCCTGCATTCCTGGAATAAATCCTACCTTAGCACTTCTGCCTTTGTTTTTTGTTTTGTTTTGTTTTTTAAAGATTTTATTTATTTGACAGAGAGAAACACAGCGAGAGAGGGAACACAAGCAGAGGATACGGTAGCGGGAGAAGCAGGCTTCCTGCCGAGCAGGGAGCCTGATGTGGGGCTCGATCCCAGGACCCTGGAATCATGACCTGAGCCGAAGGCAGACGCTTAACGACTGAGCCACTCAGGCGCCCCTGCCTTTGTTTTTTCTTCTGCCTAGAATTTACTTTCCCTGGTTTTCATATGTTGAGCCCCTTCATCCATCCAGACCTTATAAAATATCTCCTCCTCAGTGGTGCATTCCTTGGACCACTCAATCAAAAGCAGCCTTCCAGTTAACCTTCCAGTTAACTTCCAGTACCATTTTATATTCCCACCAGTAGGATAGTACCCTATTTTAACTTCCTACCCAGCACTTATTACTAGCTGATATTTTCCCTGTATATCCCATATGTGTATTCCTACGCATATATCTTCAACCACTACAACAGTACTGAACCTGTCTTAGAAGTAGATTTATTGCTGTATGCTGTATGCTGTATGTTTATAATAAATCTACTACCATTTGGGCTCACTAGTGATACAACATGTGATTTTTATCATAGGAAAAAAGGAGTAACAAAAACCCACCTCTGAATATACTTATGACATAAATCTAGACTTCTCAACTTTAAAGAGAAAGCTAAAAACTCAAACAAAATTGAAGTGGGCAATTTTTTAAATAGTCTAAATCAGTGAATCAAAAAAAAAACCTGGTACTTTAAAAATTATAATACTAAAATCAAGGTTTCCTGTCTTCCAATTAACATGATTCATTAAAATTTGTTACAAAATTTACCAGTAAAGGAGTTAACATTTAAATTGGATGAAGAACAAATCAATGTAAATGACTTAATGTATCTAATAAAAACCCAAGGTATCCTTCAATAGATTTTAGTATTATAATTCCACCAGCAAAAAAAAAAAAAAATTTGGAGCGCCTGGGAAATTATTAGGAAATTATTACATTGGGACACCTGGGTGGCTCAGTGGGTTGGGCCTCTGCCCTTGGCTCAGGTCATGGTCTCAGGGTCCTGGGATCAAGCCCCACATCAGGCTCTCTGCTCAGCAGGGAGCCTGCTTCCCCCTCTTCTCTCTGCCCGCCTCTCTGCCTACTTGTGATCTCTTTCTCTCTGTCAAATAAATAAATAAAATCTTTTAAAAAAAAAATTTAACTCACAAAAATTGTAACTTCATATAATGGAAACCATAAAAAACAGAAAAGTGGCAAACTCTCTCAATTACCTGCAAAAGGTGATGATTTCTCTGAGTGTTTTACTTTTAGAAGTTTCCTATTAATAAATACATAACCACAGGGACAAGATTTACATGCAACAGGAACCTGGAGGGGAAAAAAAGGGAAAAAAATATTACTACTTTACCATTTATTAAACTTCTGAGGTGTTTATGTGGTCTCTTCAACTAAGAAATAAGTTACTTGAAGGTAGAGATCACATTTTTATTAAAACCCCACCTGCTCATAAAAATTATTCAAGATAGAAAATCATACCCATCCCATTCTCCTAATCCTTCACAGTTCCAAGCATATGGTAAATGTTTAATAACAACTAATGTGAGTGGCCACAGGAAGAAGTAAAAAAAAAAAAAACTACTAAAATGTCAGTCTCAGAATAGTTACAACATGGATTAGACAAGGAAAAAGTGACTGGAAAATTATTAGGAAATTATTACATTGGGGCGCCTGGGTGGCTCAGTGGGTTAAAGCCTCTGTCTTCGGCTCGGGTCATGATCTCAGGGTCCTGGGACAGAGCCGGGCTCTCTGCTCAGTGGGAAGCAAACTTCTGCTTCTCTTTCTGCCTGCCTCTCTGCCTACTTGTGATCTCTCTCTCAATCTCTCTCTTTCTCTGTTAAATAAATAAAATCTTAAAAAAAAAAAGAAAATTATTATATTAATCCCAGCATAAGAGGCTGTTGGCCTGTTCTGCAATGCTGGCAGGGGAATGTATTTAAAAAACAAAAACAAAGAGTGTATTTGACAGACATTTTAAAGGGAGGAAGAAACAAGCATTAGACACAAATTGATTAATAATGATAAAATAGAACTGGAAACTTGTGATTTCTTTTCTCATCCATTGGTTTTTCAGTTTATTGTTTAATTTCCACAAATTTTTTTAATTTTCTTGTTTTCCTTTGTTGTTGAATTCTAACTCTATCCTGCTGTGGTTGGAGAATATACATTAAATGGTATCAGTTTTAAAAAATTAACTTTGATTCTCACCTTATGCCATATACAAATATGGACTGCAGACATACATGAAAAATTTTGAACTATTAAACTTCTAGAAAATACTAAAAAAAAAAAAAAACCTGCCTTCAGTCGTTTGAACATGAGAGAGGAAGAGCGCCAGTACCAATTCCTGGAAAAGGATCATTTACAGTGATTTTATTGCTGATTATTCCATGTGAAGATATATCACAGTTTATCCATACATATTAACTGTTTTCAGTTTTTAGCGATCACAAATAAAGCTACTATAAACTTCCATGCAAAAGTCTTTGTGTATATGTGTGTATATATATTTGTGTGTGTGTGTGTGTGTGTGTGTGTGTATGTAAACACCCAGACACACATTCTTTTCTCTTGAATAAATTGCTAAAAGTGGAAATGGATGGATCATAGGATAGATTTAACTTTCTAAGAAAACTGCCAAACTGGGACACATGGGTGGCTCAGCGGTTAAGCGTCTGCCTCTAGCTCAGGTCATGATCCCAGGACCCTGGGATCAAGCCCCACATTGTGAGGCACTCTGCTCAAAAGGGAGCCTGCTTCTCCCTCTCCCTCTGCCTGACTCTCCCTCTGCTTTGCTGTCAAATAAATAAATAAAATTTCTGGAAAAAAAAAAAGAAAAGAAAGAAAACTGCTAAACTATTTCCAAAAGAGGTTGTACCATTTTATATTCCCACCAGCAGTGTGTGAGATGTCCAGTTCCTCCACATCCTCATCAATATTTGGTACATTCTTTTTTAGCTATTCAAGTAGGGTCTCACTATGGTAATATACATATCCCTAATGACTAATGATATCGAGCATTTTTCTATAAGCTTATGTGCTGCCTGTAAATCTACTCTGGTGAAGTGTCTATTCAAATTTTTGTTTATTTTTAATTGGGTTGTTTTATTACTAACCTTTGAGAGCCCTTTAGGTATTCTAGATACAAGTCCACTAGCACATATATGCTTTGCAAAGGTTGTTATTTGTTCGTGTCTTTTCTTTTTCTAAACAGTGATTTTTCAAAGAACAGAAGTTTTAATTTTGATTAAGTCCAATTTATCATTTTTTTTCTTTTATGGGTCATGCTTTTGGTGTTGTAACACCAAACAATTGCCTAACTTAAGTTCACAAAGATTTTTTTAGTATTTTCTGGAAGTTTCACAGTTTAAAATTTTTCATGTAGGTCTACAAATCCATCTTGAAATATTATTTGTACATGGCACAGGTGAGAATTAAAGTTTTTTTTTTTTAGAAAGATTTTATTTATTTATTTGACAGAGAGAGAGATCACAAGTAGGCAGAGAGGCAGGCAGAGAGGGGGAAGCAGGCTCCCTGCCGAGCAGAGAGCCCGATGCAATGCGGGGCTCCCTCCCAGGAACCTGAGATCATGACCTGAGCCGAAGGCATAGGCTTTAACCCACTGAGCCACCCAGGTGCCCCTAAAGTTCATTTTCTTAAAAGAATCATTTACTTGGATATGAGAGAGAGAGAGAGAACAGGGGGAAGGGGCGAGAAACCTATGCCAACTCTATGCTGAGCACAGAGCCTGACTCTGAGCGCAGAGCCCGACATGGGGCTCGATCTCACGACCCTGAGATCACCACCTGAGCCAAAACAAAGAGTCGGATGCTTAACCAACTATGCCACCCATGTGCCCCAAGTTCATTTTTTAAGACAGATATCAAAGTAACTTCTCCAACCACAACATGACAAAGTTAGAAACAACAGAAAGGAAAACTAAAAAATTTAAAAAATTTTAGAAATTAAATGTACTCCAAAATAACCAATGGATTAAAAAAGAAATCATAAGGAAAAATAGAAAATACATAGAGATGAATGAAAACAAAATACAATCTACCAAAACTCATAGCACATACTGAAAGCAATGCTAAGGAGGAAGATTATAGAGCTATAAAAGCTTATACTAAGAAAGAAGATCTCGAACCAACGATCTAACTTCACAACTTAAAGAACTAGAAAAAGAAGAGCAAACTAAACCCAAGCCAACATAAGGAAGGAAATAATAAAGATTAGAGATAAACAAAATAGAGAATAGAGAAACAATAAAGAAATCAGTGAAACCAAAGTTGGTTTCTTTGAAAAGATGAACAAAATTGACAAGCCTTTTACCAGAGACAAAAAGGGAAGACTTAACTACAGACATACCTTATTTTTTTGCACTTTGGTTTACTGTGCTTCACAGATACTCTGGGCTTTACATATTGAAGGTTTATGGCAACCCTTCGTGGAGAAAGTCTATCAGCACCAGTTTTTCAAGAGCATTTGCTCACTTTGTGTCTTTGTCATATTGTGGTAATTTTTGAAATATTTCAAACCTTTTCATCATTATCTTGGTTATAGTGATCTGTGATCAGTGATCTTTGATGTTACTATTTTAATTGTTTTGGAGTGCCATGAAACCACACCCATATAAGACAGCAAACTTAATCGATAAATATGTGTGTTCCTAATACTCTACTAATTGGCCATTCCCCCATCTACCTCCTTCTCCTTGGGCCTCCCTGTACCCTAAGACACAGCAATATTGAAATTAGGCCAGTTAATAACCCTACAATGGTCTTTTAAGTATTCAAGTTAAAGGAAAAGACACACATCTCTCATTTAAAATCCAAAGCTAGAAATGATTAAGCTTAGTACAATAGGCATTTCAAAACCCAAGAAAGGCCGAAAGTTGGACCTCTTGCACCAAACAGCCAAATTATAAATGCAAAGGAAAATTTCTTGAAGGAAATGGTGCGACTCCAGTGAACACACAAATGATAAGAAAGTAAAATAGCCTTATAGTTGATATGCAGAAAATTTCAGTGGTCTGGGAAAAAAAGATCAAACCAGCCACACATTCCCTTAAGCCAAAGCCTAATTCAGAGCAAGCCCTGAACTCCATTCAAGTCTATGAAGGCTGAGACAAAAAGCAAATTAGTGGTTGCTAGGGGCTGGAAAGAGGGTGATATTGAAAGTGACTACTTAATGGAAAGGAAGTCTCACTTTAGAGTGATAAAAATGTTCTGGAATCTAGTGCTAATGGTTATACGACACTGTAAATATATTAATGCCACTGAAGTAGACCCTTCAACATGGTTTAAGTGGTGAATTTTATCTTTTTTACCACAAAGAAAAAAATCAACTGTATTTCTATACATAATAAGACAAAAATTTTAAAACAATTCCACTCACAATAGCATCCAAAAAATTGAACTCATAGGGATAAATTTACAAAATATGGACAAAATCTGTACAATGAAAACTACACACGCTGCTCAGTGAAATAGAGGAGGCAGTAAATTTCTCTTACCAAGGGAGGGAAAGTAAAAAGAGGTAATTATTTTGAAAAGATAGATACTGCATTATGGCATAAAAGAAGTCTTACAGATGGTTTTAATTGAAGGACTTTTTTTTTTTTTTAAGATTTTATTTATTTGACAGAGAGAAACACAGCGAGAGAGGGAACACAAGCAGAGGGGATGGTAGCGGGAGAAGCAGGCTTCCTGTGGAGCAGGGAGCCCGATGCGGGGGGTCGATCCCAGGACCATGGGATCATGACCTGAGCCGAAGGCAGACGCTTAACGACTGAGCCACCCAGGCACCCCTAATTGAAGGACTTTTAAATGAACTCTAATTTTTCAGTTAAGAATAACCAAACTTTATAGACCAAGGAAACAGTTAAAAAAATTTCATGGGACTATGACATGTTAGTAAAGGGTTAACAAGTCTTCCCTGAGAAAAAAGACCTCTAGTTAAGTCTAGCACTCTGATCCTGGCAACCTAATCAAATAATACTATTAGACAATATTGCTTATGGTAAAAATGACATGTAATTGGCATCTGGACTGGAAGGCATGAGGTAAGAAGCTACAGTTTTAGGCTTCCCTAAGTACAATAAATATAATCATGCCATTCCTGGCAAAACCTTGGAAGCAAAGGCCTTCCTCTTGGGCTAAGAACATGAAATTTCTAAGCTATGGTAAGTCCTGCAACCACTCAGACTGTTTTGTTTTCACATCTGAACTGTCATTTGGGGAGGCAAGAAAGCCCCTGGTACGCTGTGACCATCCTTACTGACCACAACTCTGATGCTGTTCTGATTACATGCAGTGTTTGTATCTGGGCCCAGGTCAGGCCTGAATGGCTGGTTGAACCCTAGACCACTGGTAGTCATAAAGCCATTGCATGACCTTATGAACCCAGTTTATAAAGCAAATATTAAAAATTCGAGAAGCAACACACAGGTAGGAATGGCAAATTCATCTTTTTAAAAAGTTAGACAAGGGGCACCTGGGTGGCTCAGTGGGTTAAAGCCTCTGCCTTCAGCTCAGGTCATGATCTCAAGGTCCTGGAATCAAGCCTGCTTCTCCCTCTCTCTCTCTGCCTGCCTCTGCCTACTTGTGATCTCTCTTCTCTGAGTCAAATAATAAATAAAATCTTTAAAATAAATAGATGATAGATAGATAGATAGATAGATAGATAGACAGACAGACAAATACCATTTTAAGAGGGGAGTGCCAAGAAAAGACGGGGCCCAGCAGGAACTGAGTATTCAGTGGTGTTCTGGTAAAAATTTAGGACAAAATAATGATTACTTGTTTTATATAAAGTATTAAAAGGCATATTAAGATCACTAACTTACTTACATCTAAAAGGTAAATGTCATCGCTGTGGTCCTTTTTGTCACCCCACGCATCCGATGGGAACAAAGCAACCCTGCATGGCAGGAGCGGCTTTCGGAGCCAGGAGCCTGGACTCGGAGTCGGGCACACTGGGCATTCTCGTCGTGGCAGAAGGGGCCTGAAGGGGCCGTGATCGTCCACTTAGGCCACGGCCCCCACACTCCCGCCGCTGTCACCCAGGGCCGGCCAGGCGACTCTAGGGAGGCTCCAGACAGGGCGCTCCGTCCGCTCCAGACAAACCCACGCCTCCTTCCCGCGCCACGGGCCGCAGGACACACACAGTCACCCGGCTAGCGCCGCCAGGTGGGCACCGGCCGGACTGCGACCCCGGGAGTCTCCCTGGCATCGCCTCGGCTCAGCCCGGCCTCCCACCGCGGACACCGAGCCCAAGGGCCAGACCACCCCGCGAAGCGGCCTCTCCACAGCCAACGGCCGCCTACAACGGCCGCCCGCCCACTCGCGCACTCTCCCCGCCGGCCCCCGGGCCGGGCCCCTGGCGCCCACCTGTTGGTCGCACTCGGGGCACGATTTGGTGGCCATCTTCACTTTTTTGGCTCTAGTTGCAGACA